>JAOPHQ010003734.1:0-12500 GCA_030340625.1 Merluccius polli
GGGGGGGGGGGAATCGGGGAGAAGCTTAACTCGTCGTCTGTGATGCGGTCACTGTCTGTCCATTTGAGCGATCTCCCGCCTGTGAGCAAGACGCGTCTCCCTCTCTCTCCTGCTTTTTCCCCCTCTTCTCCTTGTTTGTGTCCGCATGGCACCCCGGGGAGCGGGGGGGGGGGGGGCATGGGTGGTGACCGGGTGCGTCGCACCGGCAGGCGGACCCGCTCACTGAGTTTCCCCGCACCGGCGCGTCCGCAGGCGGAACAACTTTTCTGTGCGCCGCGCGGCTGAACCGCGCGCCCTCCGCGTCTCCGGTGCTTTTTTTTCTTGCTTTTTTTTGGTACTTTGTCGTCGTCGCTTGTCGGTCGGTCAACATGCGCGGCCGGGCGGCCGGAGTGGGCCAATAGGATAGCTGCTTGGCACGGCATGCACTGAACACGTGTGATCACACGCAGCATTGAGTGAAGGGAGAGAAAGACGCAAAGCGCTGCGTTCCAAGTTTCATATTAGTATATGTAAATGGCATCGGCGCATTATTTGTTCGTACTCGCCGATACCGATGCCAGCATTTTAGCGCAGTATCGGGGCCCCTCCCGATACTAGTATCGGTATCGGTGCAACACTAATTATAATACTATCATATCATAATCATAATACTAATGATGGATCTGCTCCTTTTATGTACATTTAGGCGCCTGTGTTTGTCCCAAGAAGACATCTCATATGTGAAATGTGTCCATTGGGAAGGACGATCCAGTGTCGGCACGCAGCACAGTTTTTAGTACAACACAGCCATCGCACAACAGCCTCACACTCTCCAGACTCACACTCTCCAGACTCACACTCTCCGTATGGACGGGGTGCGCGGCGAACAGCAGCGCCGCCAGCAGGGAGGCCCTGGGCGCGTGGTTCTGCGCGCCGCCCCCTTCGACGTACGCCAGGCCGCCGATGAGCGCGGCGAACACGTCGACCATCAGCGCCGATATGACGGCGTGCAGCACCACGTTGGGCACGTGGAAGCCCACAGGGTAAAGGCCGCCCGCCAAAAGGTAGTTGAGCCTGCGGGGAGGAGGAGGGAGGAGACGGTGTGAAATGGCGCTTCGGTGCGGAGCCACGAGTCGAGGTAAAGAAGCACGCACCCACGCACACGCACGCACGGGCATGCACGCGCACACACACGCACGCGCACACACACGCACGCGCACACACACACATGCACACACACACACACACACGATGAGTAGAGGGGCATCTCAAAAGAGATGATTTTGATGTGGCTCTGGTCATTTCTCTGCTGATAAATATTGTTATACCAATCTTGGGAATAAGGTGTCGCCAAGTGTGTGTGTGTGTGTGTGTGTGTGTGTGTGTGTGTGTGTGTGTGTGTGTGTGTGTGTGTGTGCGGATCTGGTTGGTTTAGGTTTTAATGCATGCGGACCTGGGTCAGCAGCAAGATCCGAAAACCTTCACATAGTAAGGAATAGGGACAGTCCGGCTGTACAGTCAGCATTATAATGAGTATAAAATGACATTATGCAGAGATGGTTAACTCCTCGTTTATCTGTTGGTTGTTGTGTAGCCCTAGTTCTCTTTATAACAAATTAAGGGCTGCATATCTCACTTCCAATGAGATATGCATTGGGGGGGGGGGGGGGGGGGGGCGGCCCTCACCTGAACGTCAGCACAGTGAGGGGTCGGTAGGACTTGTGGCTGGAGTTGCTGCTGAGGTTGCTCCCCCAGAAGTCGTTGGTCCAGATGTTGGCCAGAGGTGTGGTGGGTCTCAGGTCCTGACGGAGAAACAACAACAGGAGTCAACGTCAAAAAGCGATGAGGGTCAACCTAACCCCCCCAGCCAGCCAGCCAGCCAGCCAGCCAGCCAGTAGAGGGCCAGCCAGCCAGCCAGCCAGTAGAGGGCCAGCCAGCCAGCCAGCCAGTAGAGGGCCAGCCAGACAGACAGACAGTAGAGGGCCAGCCGGCCAGACAGTCAGCCAGCCTGCCAGCAAGCAGAGGGCCAGCCAGCTGGCCAGCCAGCCAGCAATCAGAGGGCCAGCCAGCCGGCCAGCCAGACAGACAGTAGAGGGTCAGCCAGCCAGCCAGAAAGTAGAGGGCCAGCCAGCCAGCGGGCCAGTCAGCCAGCAAGCAGAGGGCCAGCCAGCTGGCCAGCCAGCAAGCAGAGGGCCAGCCAGACAAACAGTAGAGGGTCAGCCAGCCAGCCAGAAAGTAGAGGGCCAGCCAGCCAGCCAGCCAGCAAGCAGAGGGCCAGCCAGCAAGCAGAGGGCCAGCCAGCCAGACAGACAGTAGAGGGCCAGCCAGCCAGCCAGGCACGCAGAGGGCCAGCCAGCCAGCCAAGCAGAGGGCCAGCCGGCCGGCCGGCCAGCCAGCCAGCCGGCCAGCCAGACAGCAGAGGGCCAGCCAGCCAGCCCCACTACCCACCTTATTATTGATGATGGCTTCCGAGTCGTCGAACACGAAGTCTCCATCGTAGCTGTTTCCGAAGCAGAGCAGCGCCAGCAGCGCCACGGCGGCCCTGGCGCCGCGCGGCGGCAGGCCGGGCAGCGGGACGTGGCGGTCCCACGACGCGGCGGCGCACGGAGACATGTCTGCGGCTACCGAGCATCGTCACCCGGCCGCTGGGGAGGGAGAGACGAAAAACGACCTTTATCACCCGTATCACTTGATCAAGCGGACACGATGGTGACGGTGACGTCACAGCCCAGCGACGCATTGCACAGACGCGTACCTTATCTTCATCGCGTAGCATCATCGTCGTCATCTTCATCATCATCATCATCATCATCATCTCAAGCACGTCTCCCTGGTTACCTGCGAGTCGGCTAGCATGGTGGTAGCATATGTACTCTTCACCCATGGGTTAGCATTATCTTTGCTGCCTCATCTTTCACCTCCGGGTGAAAAGACAGCTGAACCGTCGCTGTGCGGTTCGGTTCGGTCGTTATGGTCCACAAACACGCACATACACACACATACACACACAGTGTCTGCTAGGATGAGCCGTGCGGTCGCAGGACGCTCACTCAGACCAGAGTGTCAACAACACGCACGCCCGATCACTTCCGCGTTGTGACGCGTCACGTGATCGCGCCGCAGCGTCTGGGTTGGAGCAGGAGACTCTTGATTAGGGGCACCTGGTAAGACTGCGGAGCAGATGAATGATATATTGTAAGACACAGTAATAATAATGCGTTTTTATTCGGGTGGTGGATATGTCATGTGATCTCTCTCTCTCTCTCTCTCTCTCTCTCTCTCTCTCTCTCTCTCTCTAACACAGACACTCTCTGTCTGTCTCTCTGTCTGTCTGTCTGTCTGTCTCTCTCTCTCTCTCTCTCTCTCTCTCTCTCTCTCTAACACAGACACACTCTCTCTCTGTCTCTCTCTCTCTAACACAGACACACACTCTCTCTCTCTGTCTGTCTGTCTGTCTCTCTCTCTCTCTTTGTCTCTCTCTCTCTAACACAGACACACACTCTCTCTGTCTGTCTGTCTCTCTCTCTCTTTGTCTCTCTCTCTCTAACACAGACACACACTCTCTCTCTCTGTCTCTCTCTCTCTCTGTCTGTCTGTCTCTCTCTCTCTTTGTCTCTCTCTCTCTAACACAGACACACACTCTCTCTCTCTGTCTCTCTCTCTCTCTGTCTGTCTGTCTCTCTCTCTCTCTAACACAGACACACACTCTCTCTCTCTCTCTGAATGAATGAATATTTATATATTTTTTTATTGTCTTCAAATGTGTATGATTGATATTATATTAACTTAAATTTGACCCTTAAGGGTGTGTGTGCGCGGTGTGCATGCGTGCCCATGCGCACATGCATGTGCGCACATCCACGTATGTGAACGTATGACCACGCGTGCGTGCGTGCGTGTGTGCACGCTGCATATGGACGCACGTGTGCATGCCGTCTTGCAGGAGAGAGCGTAAATGGTGGAGAGGCCCGTGGAAAAGCCGTGGGATTTTGTGCTCCATTTCATCTGTCATTGGAGACTGAAGACTGAAGACAGAAGACTTGGAATCGTCCTAATGACCGGTGCCAGGGGCCCCAAGGCAAAATGGGGGTTGCGGAGATCGTGAAGCTGCTGGTGGTGTGTAGTCTGGTCTGGTCGTCAGGGCTATAGGTCTCAAGCATGGTAAGATGGGCACACTGCTCACACTTCAATAGCAGTGGCGATGAAGAAGTTTGCAGCTGCCAGCCGCTGGCGCCGGTGCGTCGTGGTCCGAAAAAGGAAACGCAGTCTTTCTCCGATGATGGCGCCGTTTATGAATACATAACAGGGTGCTCTCGCGCGGGAGGATGTTTTTTTAATATCATTATTTTATTTTGAGGAACTTCAGCAACTTAGTGTATAAAAATACCCTCGAGTGCATGTTTAACGCCCACCCCCACCCCCACCCCCCCCCCAATTTACCCAAATTAGCATTCCATGCAAAATTCATGAAGTATGGATTTCATATCTCCAAGCTCAGCCCTGACAGTCGGCCCGGAATCCACGTTATTAGCGCTGGTTCCACTGGGGGTCGAGGGGGGGAACCTAATGAGGAGGATGTCCCGGGATCACCGCAAGAAGGTCTAGTCAGTGGCCTAAATGCGGGGTGACAGGGCTGCCAACTGAGGACATGAGGGGTTGGGGGTGGGGGGGGGGGGTGGGGTTGGGGGGGTGGGGGGGATATAATGTCCTGTGATCCGTCCAAAGGTGACAGACATTGATTGTGCACTGCCCGGCGGAACGTGTAATGACACAAGAAAGGAAAGGTCAAGGTCAAATGGCGTGAAAGTGAAGAAATGGCTGAGTGTCACGCGAGGTCCCGGGGTGGAGGGTGCGATAACACAAGGTCCCTCAGTGTAGGAGGGGAAAGCTAGGTCCCTGGGTGGTGGAGGAGGGGGGGGGGGGGGAGGGGGGGGGGGCAAGGTATCCGGGTGGAGGTCGGGAAAAGGTATAGGTCCCTGGGTGGAGGAGGGACAAGGTCCCTGGGTGGAGGAGGGAAGGCAAGGTCCCTGGATGGAGGAGGGAGGGCAAGGTCCCTGGGGGTGTAGGGCGGACAAGGTCCCTGGATGGAGGAGGGAGGGCAAGGTCCCTGGATGGAGGAGGGAGGGCAAGGTCCCTGGGTGGAGGAGGAAGGGCAAGGTCTCTGGGAGGAGGACAGACAATGCAAGGTCCTTAGGTGGAGGAGGGAAGGTGAGGTCTCTGGGTGGAGGAGGGAGGGCAAGGTCTCTGGGTGGAGGAGGGAGGGCAAGGTCTCTGGGTGGAGGAGGGAATGCAAGGTCCCTTGCTGGAGGAGACAATACAAGGTACCTGGGTGGAGGAGACAATAAATGGTCCCTATAGGTGGAGGTAGCAATTCCTTAACCCCCCCCCCCCCTCCCTCAATACATTTGACATTTGATATCGTATCATATACAATGATTTCATATAAATAGGACTTCTTACCTTTTTGGGACATCCATGTTCAAAATGCCAGTTTAATATCTCAACTTTGACATTTCTAAAAGGCTGTTTTTTGTTTTTTCTTCATTTTTATTATTGCTAAAAACAAAGTTACATCTAGGAGTGACACGATAACAAATCTTGTGCATTAGAGATTACCGGTTACCGGTTCTTTGGCGCCGGCATCATTCAGCAACATACTATTTCTAACGGTTCAAGTCAATTGACAACGGCATGTCTGTGGAAATCGTTCCTATTTTTGTCACAGTTTTTAATTTACCCTGTCTGCCCCGCGCTTTTAAAGCTGCTCCATATTCATGACTCGGATGCCGATGTAGAATCCCATCTTCGCAGATCAAATGGCTCCTCAGAAAGCTTGCTCTTACAAGACAAGTGTACAAAGTATTACAATACAACACCAACAACATTGTAAAAGCATGAATATTTCATTTCCTTCATCTCTTTTCAGCACTTGATCCTGAAGTTCTGAAGTTCAAGGGCTCAAGTGTATTTTTGAACGCGTGCGGCACAAATAAATATAAACCGCAGCAAAACAAACACACCGCACACACACACACACACACATGGGTTTTCAAAAGAGCAAGTTTCTTCAGTGGAAACATCGTTCTGTTGTTAATTCAATATTAGGAACAGAAGAAAACCATTGTCCCTCTCGGGTAATACAATAATGTCCCCTTGTTGTTTGCGTTCGGTTTAGTCTGTTCTCACCTTTTTGTTTGTTTGTTTGCTTCAAATGGTTGCTTCATTTCAAGTCTCTGCCCAAGTGAACGCCCATAAGAGAGGAACGGGACAACACCGAGTATACATACACACTTGTGTTGTGCTGAAACGGTGAAATGGTTTGGCTGTGTTCCAAACTACACCGACGCCATACTACCGCATTAGGGCGGGCCATACTCAAAAACATTTTTTAATCAATTAAGAGGGGTGCTCAAATCATGTATTTTAGTGTGTAGAAGACAAATCTGAATTTAATTTTTAATTCTGATAACCCTAACCTACATCAATTTGCAGTTGATTATTTTTAAATTTCGGGTTATTTTGCTATTCTTCTGGAATGATTTGAATTGTAATTGTGATACCATCTAGCTCAGAAATGGTAAGAAGATTACTATTTTGAGGAGGTTTATCAAGTGAAACATTACATTTTATATGATTAGAGGAAATTCTGGAGGAAAAAAGTCTTCTACCTCATAAGAGCCACCTGATAGTTAAGGCTCCCACAATAGTCGGGCGGACTGTGCGCGTACTGTGCGCGTACTGTGAGCCACACGGACTCCACATGCACTGTCCGCGGACGTTTGAGGATCATAGTCGAGTGTACGGTCTCACCGAGCAGTATATTGCGTGACACTGAGTATGTGGAGTCCACGCAGTCGTAAAAATTGAGCTTTGTGCAGGCGGGACCCGGATTTAAATTCATATTGTGTTGAGTTAGGCAGTAGTAAAATGGCTCATGTTAAGACAAGGACAAAATCAAGCTCTCATTTGAGTATTTTTGTCGGCAACGGCCAGGAGCTGTTGGTGTCTGAACTGCCAACTGTGAGGGATATCCTGAGGTATGGCATCTACTTGAGGGAAAAATGTGAAGATGACCGGAGGAACTACCCAGTGGATCAGCTGGTGGGTGACATCTACCCTGCTCTGATTGGTCAGTGGAGAAAAGCTAATGCTCTTTTCAAGCCACCTGTTATTAATGAAAAGGTGACCATCATGTCCAAGCTCAAGGACGTCTGGAATCAGGCAGTGAAGTTTTCTCTTGGGAAGGGCAAACTTGAGGCAAAAGAGAGGTTCATGCTCAAGTTGGACAAGTTATTTGATATTTTGACTTGCAAGTGTCAGATAACCAATTGTGAGGAAGAAGGCTGTGAGGGCTGTGTGAACCAAGCCCACATTAACTGTTCCTGCAGCAGAGAGAAAAAGATTCCTGTTAAGGAGCTTGCCTACATCAAGGGCCAGAAAGAGAAGGTTGGAAGTAAAGGTCCCCACCAAATGGGGGGCCCTGATCTGCCAGAGCACAATAGACAGGTGAAGAAATTGGAAAGACAGGGGATGGAGAAGAAGGGAGAGGAAAGGAGAAGGAGCAAGGGGGAAAGTTCTGCAGCAGCAGAGAAGGCAGCCAAGAAGGACATAGAGAGATTTTTAGCAGATGGTGATGAGGATCTGGAAGTGGAGAGAAGTGGTGCTGAAGATGAGTTTGTCCCTGAAACTGACCCTGAACCTGCAGCTTCAGTTAAAGTACAGAAAAAACTATGATGAGATTCCAAACATAGCCCTTGCTAGTGTGAGGTATGGCATAGGGCTGAGGCCAACTGCAGCCATAGCAACTGCAGCCCTGATTGATGCGGGAATCATCACAGAAGACGACACAAGTAAAGTGATTGATAAGAACAAGGTCAAGAGAGCACAGGAGAAGTTGATGAGAGAGCTGGGAGAAGAGTTTGAGGAAAAGTGCAGGGAGGAAGGTGGGATCTCCTGTATCCTCTTTGATGGGCGTCAAAGCACGGACTTAAAGGAAAGAACCTGAAGAATCTGCGATTCATTGTGGAATTTATCATTGGAGTGTACTATCCATGTTGGTTCAAAGTGAAGGTCAATCACTCCTGGATTGAAGGGCCTAGGCACATCCTGTTTCAGCTGGACTGCCTCAAATCTCAGAGGAAGGAGGTGCTGGACATTGTGATGCCAACTGTGAAAAGATCTGCTTGGTATGCCCACAGTGAAGCCCTCATCCAGACACTGTTGTGCTCTGAGGATCAGAAGGAGAGGATTGAGGGGGTGGAGAGAATCCTGGCTATCAGGGGAGATGGGGACCCAGACACTCAGTTGGGGGACTCCTCTGTCAGGACCAGAAGGACACCGGACATCAACTGTGATGCTTCAACCATTGGTGACTTGATCAGCTGGTCAGAGGGTGTATCAGAAACACCACTCACCTGCTCTCTAAGCACTTCAGAGGTGAAGAACTTCATCAACACCCCCCATGAAGGTGCCCAACTAGCCTTGCCACACACAGAGCATTGACAGGGTTGTGAAAATGGTGACTGAGGCTTCTGCCAAATACTTCTCACAGGAAAAGAGAGATGGAGGGATCAGGGCTCAAGAGACCAGCAGGAGACTGATGTCCAGAAATGAATCAAAGCAGGACTTGTGCAACCTGACAATGTTCATGCATTAACCTGTTAATAAAAATGGAAATTTGAATTGGATTTGTCCATTAATTTCCCTAACATCTTCTTATATCTTACAAAGGGTTTCGAAAGGGTAGAATTAGTTATTTAAATACAAAATTGATGTAGGTTAGAGTTATCCAATTAAAAAAATGAACTCATATTTGAATTCCTCATTAAAAAATACATAATTTAGACACCCCTCATGTTAGGATTTCCTTTATATTCAAGTTTTCACATAAGTATGGCCCGCCCTACTACCGCATGCAAACATGCCATCGACTTCTGTGTACTTTTTGTCTTACCTTCGTTTGCGAAGGTAATCGACTCTCTCGGGAGACATTATCTCAAAATGACGGATGGCGCGGGAATAAGGACGCTTCGGTGGAGGTGAAATATCCTTCATCATGATGGAAACCTGCTGCTTTTGTTCATGGGAGGACTCGCGGCACGAAGTAGAAGAGTATATGAGGCCCTGTACTAAACGAACGCATTCGCGAAACGTACAGCTCATCAAACACGCGCGTCATTTCGCCGCCTATATCGCACTGATGGATGTCGGCGTAGTAACGTGACATCCGCACGACGGTTCGTCGAGCCACAAGGACGAGCGAGTTCGACTGGGGGTTTGTCTTTGGGAAAAGGCAGCCGGGACTACGGTACAGTATATACCTGAGAAATAACGTACGGTGTCATCTATCCAGAATCTGGCGTCCGGCGCCGGCGCCGTGTTGTGTAGGGGGCGGGAAAGAGAGAGAGAGAGAGAAAAAAAAAGAAAAAAAATGACATCTATACCATTTCCCCTTATTGAAGGGAGACGGCTCTCTAATTAGGTCTGAAAGCTAACATTAATTTCATCCTTGTCAGTGCTCCGTGAGTGGAGGAAACGACTAGTGATGGAGCACGGCTTGCATTAATGAGGGGACGCACAGCAGGTAGGCGGAGATGGAACTATCACTTAAAGAGCCAAGATGGCCGCTAATATCCATTTCGTGCGAGAAGGGGGAAAGGGAAAAAAAAAAAAAAAAAGTGATGAGGTGACACATTATAATAATAACAGGGAATAAGTGCGCGGTAAGCATTTCGGGGACAAAGTCATTTGTTCTTAAAGAATAACGGGGCAACATGAGAAAGCGCCGCGTCCAGAGGCACGAGTCTGAGCTTCATTAGGCTGTCAGCAGTGTTTTCTCGAACTTTTTGCAACACTTCAAAAAGTCAAAAATTCGCTCGCTTCTCTCGACGGACGGAAAATGTATTGTTTTTTTTGTTTTTTTTTGGGGGGGGGGGGCAGGGGGTTGTGTTTGTTGAGCTGTTATCGTATTGCGATACGTTGCAGCATATTGGGACGTATGCAGGACAGGTAAGCGCATCAAAAGCGTTGCGCCGTATCGATCGCTCCTCCTATACTGCGTGCTTCCCGGAGCCGAGATGAATTCACCTCGCAGTACACCGGACCCCGACAGAGAGAGCCATGCGGTGGTCTTTACATGTGTGTGTGTGTGTGCAAGCGCATGTGTTTTTTTCCTTTTCGTGTGTGTGTGTGTGTTGTGTGTGTGTGTGTCCGTGTGTTTTAGGTGGCTGCTGCTGCTGCTGGCGCCGGTGGTGCTGAAAGACCCTTTTGTTCTCTACTTGAGTCCGAGAGAGACAGGCGGGTGGGAACGGCGAGACCCTATGATAAAGGCCGGCGTCGCATCAAGATGGGCACCCAGGGGACCGGGGGGAGGCGTCTCCTACAACAGCCGCCACGGAGTACCTCCGCAGGTGAGACCTCTGTTCTCCTCGCATTTACATTTTTTCCTTTGATGGACCGGCGACTCGTTTGTGCTGACCGCACTCCTCCGGAGAGACGACGGCTGTTGCATGGCAAGTGCAACATCGCTCCGTTTCACCGCACCTTTTCATGGACTGAACAATTAGAGCAATTGACGCATAAACTTCCAGGTGCTGGGCCTCCAGTGTCTTCTCTCAAGACACTCTCTCTCTTTTTTATAATGATCTGTATACAAATATGTCCAGTGGTGAAAGCACACTTTATAGACAACCGCAGCAAGCACAGCTTTGTTTCTACCGGCGCGTGATGAGCGCACAACAACAACGCTCTCCATTGAAACGCATGCGGTTTAAAGTACGTGATACCGCCATGCAATAAGTCAAAATGTCACGGCCCAGGCCCACCATTCACTAGATTCATTTTAGCGACAGTGAGCACGAACTAGTCAGACCCTCCAGGATTTAGCGATGTTGCGATTTGCAACTTCAACGCAACTTCAGCCACTCCCCGCGAATTCAGGGCGGTGTTGCAATTTTAACCGATCACCGCAACTTTCCCGCAAATTTGACCAATCATTGGCGTCGTCTTGAACTGACGTCGACAAACTACCTTCCGCCTTACTTCCGTGTTTACCGCGTTCAAGAGATTCAAGAAATGCAGCATGTGTGCGTCCGTCGTTTCACACTTGCCGACCAAAATATCTGCAAAAGATATTAAAATAAAATAAATCAATTTAAAAAAAAGATTAAAAAATCGCAACTTTCGCAACTTTCACTTCCTCTCGCACTGTAATCGCAACAAAAGCCTAAAAAACGCCGCAACTTTCATCGCAATTTTTTGGAAGGCATTTTAGGCCGCAACAATCACAAAAAAGGCCTGCGAAATCCTGGAGGGACTGACTAGTGTGATACTGGGTTGTCGTAATGTGAATGTGAATGTCTTCAGCGTAAAACTCACCTTTTCTTTTGAGTTATCCAACTTGTGCGCACCATTGATTTCACCCACGTCTCCTGTTTTGGGCCAAAGGAGGAGACATGGTATGTTATCGACAAGCTCTTTAGATGAAGAGCCTCTAGGATAATTGAATGAGTTTATGGAGAAGGACCCCACCCCGGGATCAATTGTCCCTGTTGGGGAGAACACAACGATGCGACGCCATTATATCCATATTGAGACGTCTACTATATATGTAATTGGCTTCAACCCCCGTCGTTGGCAACAAATGGCGCGATCCGTGAAGCAAGCTGTCCGGCCCAGCGGTCCGGCGTTTGTGTTCCTGCACCGATGTTATTGCTATTGACATCGGTGTTGGCCACATCAATGTCATGGCTGACTCCCGGTCCGGACCATGCCTGATAACTCCCATCCTAACAGTATGGGACTTTCTACAGACTACAAGCCACACGCACCACCACCACACACCAGGCGTGTCAAATCAGTCAGTCGATCGGCTTGTCGCCGTCACATTATCTCTGCGCACAGATTAGATCTCCTTTGAACATTCACATGTCCAAAGCGACTTATAATCAGTAGAAAGTAAAACAACCATATATCACCATCGGTTACAGCAAGGATGTCAGTGGAACAAGTTTTCTAGGTGCAGCATATTTGATGCTAAGGACTGCTTAGTACTAAGTACTATGCTTAGTACCAATGAATTGCATTTGAAAAGGGCCAGCGTTCAATTGCAGCACACCCTGGATGCTGAAATGATGTAGGTATCCCTGCCCCCCCCACCCCCCCCCCCCCCCCACCACCACCACCACATGAGGCGTATTCTCCACATGGTACCTTCACCGCAAACATGTCATGGCGTGTATCCTGACACACAGTGGGTCAGAGCGGCGCGGTAATGGATGTTTACAGTACAGCGCCGCAACCGCAATATCCCATCGGTCCGATATTAATGGGAGTATTGAGTGGCGGCGGTGGATTGCGTGCGAACGCAACGTACCGCTTTCCTTTGGACTCGTCCGACCGACCCGGGGGGAACATTGGGGCACTTTGAAAATGCCGCACACACAGGGTCCTATTAGTCTCCTTATCGGCGTCGCGCTGCGCTCTTCCGTGACCTGCGTGTTGGATATCTGTCGATATTGCAG
>JAOPHQ010003734.1:15000-82500 GCA_030340625.1 Merluccius polli
GTACCATCCGGTGTAATCCCAAGTCTGCCACACTGGACTGGACTTTCCACAAACAATTGAAACACCGTCTTCCAGGGAACAGACCAGAGAGACGGGGGAACAGACCAGAGAGACGGGGAAACAGACCAGAGAGACGGGGAAACAGACCAGAGAGACGGGGGAACAGACCAGAGAGACGGGGAAACAGACCAGAGAGACGGGGAAACAGACCAGAGAGACGGGGGAACAGACCAGAGAGACGGGAGAACAGACCAGAGAGACGGGGGGGACAGACCAGAGAGACGGGGGGAACAGACCAGGGAGACGGAGAACAGACCAGAGAGACGGGGGGAACAGACCAGAGAGACGGGGGGAACAGACCAGAGAGACGAGGGAACAGACCAGAGAGACGGGGGAACAGAGCAGAGAGACGGGGAAGAACAGACCAGAGAGACGGGGGAACAGAGCAGAGAGACGGGGGAACAGACCAGAGAGATGGGGAAGAACAGACCAGAGAGACGGGGGAACAGACCAGAGAGATGGGGAAGAACAGACCAGAGAGACGGGGGGGACAGACCAGAGAGATGGGGAAGAACAGACCAGAGAGACGGGGGAACAGACCAGAGAGATGGGGAAGAACAGACCAGAGAGACGGGGGGGACAGACCAGAGAGACGGGGGAACAGAGCAGAGAGACGGGGGAACAGACCAGAGAGATGGGGAAGAACAGACCAGAGAGACGGGGGAACAGACCAGAGAGATGGGGAAGAACAGACCAGAGAGACGGGGGGACAGACCAGAGAGACGGGGGAACAGACCAGAGAGACGAGGGAACAGACCAGAGAGACGGGGGACAGACCAGAGAGACGGGGGACAGACCAGAGAGACGGGGAAACAGACCAGAGAGACGGGGGAACAGACCAGAGAGACGGGGGAACAGACCAGAGAGACGGGGGAATAGACCAGAGAGACGGGGGAACAGACCAGAGAGACGGGGGAATAGACCAGAAAGACGGAGGAACAGACCAGAGAGACGGAGGAACAGACAACCAAGTAGGCTGACACCCCGCTGTCACGGTGGCGATAGCCGGCTGTCCTCCGGCGCTCGGAGCGAGAGGTGGTGACCCTACTGAGGAGAGCGGTGTAGCGGCGGTGGGCCAGCGGTGGGCCGGCCATTGTTTGTCCACACGGTTGTCACCTCATGGAGGGCCGAGGCGCGGTGGGCATGCCAATAACATCTAGGTGTGGGTGATGGATGTCAAACGGTGAAGACATCAAACACCGTCAAAGGGCCCTGACGTGTCCCTGACAGTTTCTCCGCCAGTCGTTACGGTAAAAGTTAGTGGAGTGGCAGATGAGGAAAAAAGAGTGTATCTCTCTATGAACGCGTGACGGCTTTACATGTTTAGGATTCCCCATTAACCAGTCCCTCCAGGATTTTGCGGGCCTTTTTTGTGATTGTTGCGGCCTAAAATGCCTTGCGTGAGCTTTTCCAAAAAATTGCGATGAAAGTTGCAGTGTTTTTTAAGCTTTTATTGCGATTACAGTGCGAGAGGAAGTGAAAGTTGCGATAAAAGTTGCGATAAAAGTTGCGATAAAAGTTGCGAAAGTTGCGATTTTCCTGATGTTAAAATTAAGTTAGTACTGCAATTAATTAATATTTTTTTATATTTTGGTCGGCAAGTGTGAAATGTTGGACGCGCACATGCTGCATTTCTTGAATCTCTTGAACACGGTAAACACGGATGTAAGCGGAAGGTAGTTTGTTGACGTCAGTTCAAGACAACGCCAATGATTGGTCAAATTTGCGGGAAAGTTGCGGTGATTGGTTAAAATTGCAACACCGCCCTGAATTTGCGGGGATTAGCTGATGTTGCGTTGAAGTTGCAAATCGCAACATCGCGAACCATACAATTTCCCTAATCTTGAATATCATTTACTTTTAATGTTGGGTTTTAAAAACAGGTATGATATTGCTCTTGATAAACATACACAGTACACACACACACACACTCACACACACTGTACATGTTTGATTAAGTAGCGCTTTCGAGCAACAACCTTGCAATTTTCGTGACTTAGCCCTGGGACATAACCTTTATCTTTTTTGCGCGTTTGTCAGGGATTGGGTATTTATACGGAGCGGGGCGACGCCATTGTCAAACTCCCACTAGAAGGCATCTGGGGCCCACTTTAAGAACTGTTATTCATCCACCTCTGTCTGGCTCACACCGGGAAGCGTGGGGCTAATCTCTCTCTGGGTAGACCCCCCCCCCCCCCCTTTACCCCCGGTCCTCGTCTCTCCCCCCTCCTCCCCTCCCCTCCTGTACCCTCCCCTCTCTCTCTCGCCCGCCTTTCTCCCTCTGGAGGCCTGCATTAAACATAAAGAGCGTGCATGGATGAGTGAGTCAACAAATTACCTCAGCCAATAAATGGGGGAAAATGATCTGCTCCCTCTGTGGGCCGGGGGTCCCTCATTCTCTCTCTCTCCCTCGTTCCCCCTTTTCCCCTTCCTCTCACATATCGCGACGTCCCCCCCCCCCCCCCCCCCCCCCCCCCCTTATGCATCCACTCTCCTTCATTAAGGACAGTGCATCCCTGCCCATGGCGTTTAAATAAAACCTGATCCCCGCCTTTCGGAATGAGAGTGTCTTCCTTATTGTATTGAGTCAGATGTACCTCACCGACGACGCACCTCCTCATGCTTCGCTGCTCGTATCCATCAAGTCGAGGGCCCCCCCCCCCCACCGCCCCCCTGCCCCACGCCCCCCTCCTAGTTTTTTTTTGTTCAATAACATAAAAACCGGGGCTAATGCACACCAAGCGGCTACAGCTGTTGCTGCTCTAACCTTTGCGGGTGTCTCCTAAGGAGCGGGGTGATATTTGCGCTTCATAAAATTATGCTTACCAGGAGAATACGCTGCTGACATTTGCCATTTGTCAAGTTGAGGCGGAGATGACGACGCATGCGGCGTCTCCGAGTCATTAGCACCCCAGAGGGTACAGTCGGGGGAGAGGAGTGTGTATGCCATTATTCTCATATACACAACGTAGTACCTGAGGTTGCGTCATTTAAATGCTTTAGGGCACAATGAGCATCCTCTGTCCCTTTACTTGCGGTGGTGTTTTTTTCGTTGTGTGTTTGTTTGGACCTAAAAAGTGTCGGCTTATGAAGTGAACCCAACAGTTTCGGATGGATGTATGTTGTCTATCGTTTTCTCCCATCTCCCATCTCGTTGTAGATGGATGGATGGATGTAACGACGGATGGATGGATGGATGGGTAGGTAGGTAGATAGGAAGGTAGGTAGGTAGGTAGTTAGATAGGTAGGTAGATAGATAAACCAGTCGGATAAGCAAGCATTAACAACAAATAACAATTAACATTGGGTAAAAGTAAAAGCATTTCCAGCCCACACATTTGAACCGACTGGTCCAAGGCCCTAATGGCAGTAGAAATAAAAATGGCTTTTATAAATGTTTTTTGTCAGTTCTAGTCAGTGTATAGCGAAGGGATAGCACAGATCGAGAGTGAGGCCAAGCAGACGTAGAAAGAATAAATGGAGAGAAGTGGCACATCTATTCTCTCATTAAGTTCCCCTCCTGTTTGATTCATCTTGGACATCGCTTCGGCATTAGTCTTCTTATTATTATCCCAGTGTGAGTATGTCATCCGTCATGCAGTTGAAGTGCAAATGGCATGTACACACGCACACGGGCACGCGGGCACACGTGTGCGCCCGCACACACACACACACACACACACACACATTTTGGTGTAGTATGAGGCTTAGTAAGATAGATTGTCCATCCGCAAGTGCCCTTAACTCTTGGCTGGCCCGGCCCGGCGGGGGGCGTTCTCAGTTCATAGCAGAAACCTCTGGTGTCCTCCACATCATAATTGACTACAGTATAGAACGGCCCCAAGCGCTTGCTTATATGAACATAACACAAAATCATGATAATAATAATGTGTAAAAAGGTGGTTTTAACGATGTATTGCCACAGGTTCATCAGTCGGTATTTCATGAATCCAGGGCTGAACATTGAAATATTATTTCCGAAGTCATTAGCAACGGCAAAAAAACATAAAAAAAAAAAAAAACCATCAAGTCACAGCCAGCGTACATCGCCAGAGCAAGCAGTGTTTATTACTATAGCAAAGTACACACATTCAGTAAAATATGTCGCATATGATGTGTCATCGGTGCGTTGAATGCCTTTTACACATCACATACAACCCATTCCACCGTGCGTTTTAATTTAAGAGTACGATGCGCCGACCGTAGATATGCGTTCACCCAGACGGCGGCTGAACGTTTTGATCAATGCAGTCTTTTATACATGTAGCACTGAAGTGTGCAACTAGCGTCTAGGACGATGTTCGCTCTTTCTCTGTTGTGTCACTCATTGCTCCCATTGTTTTTTCTTGTTGTCATTGTGTCAGGTGTGCATTGGTGTGTGTGTGTGTCATTGCTCCATGTTCAAGTGTGTGTGTGTGCATGTGTGTATGTGTATGTGTGTGAATTTGTGCATGTGCCAAGACGGGTTCCCTGTAGAGTCACATCTGTAATAATGAGCTTTATAGACGGATCATGTTTCTGGCTCGGCTAATACACACTGTCACTTTATCCTCAAGGACTGGAGCGGACCCAATACACTGTCTGGCAGTGTTGTGCACCCGCTAACCTGCTGTTGTCTCGCTAACTGTCTACCGCAGCTCTGATAGGACTTGTGTGTGTGTGTGTGTGTGTGTGTGTGTGTGTGTGTGTGTGTGTTTGTGTGCATTCAGTTATAGTTCTCAAGAGGCTTGACTTGAAGAAACACAGAGATATACAGAGACGAGGCAATTATTATCATGAAACACATGTATTGCTCACATAGCTGGGGGGACTTCATGTTAAAATGATAGAAAATTCTCAATTAATTAGATTATTTAGTCATCTTGGATTTCACGCACGTTGCCACGGTTTACCCTAAAATGGAAAGTTAAAACTCTCCGGATGTAATATGTAATATGATTTACAAACAGTAGTCGTATTCTGCCTGCTCGGCAGAACATAATGTGTGACATCACACAGTTGAGGAAACAGTGATAGTCTCTGCCCTCCTTTTGTTTTGATGTTACCATCTAGAAAGCAAATGAAAAAAAAGTGTTGTTTTTTTGACATAACATATCTTTGACACAACTATCTCACAAACGAAAAAAAATAATAATAAATTAAAAAGATGAGAAACCACAAAACACAAAATCGATGTTTGCCAACAGAGATTGCTCTGTCTCCATGTTCTCCTCTCCCTCCATCTGGGCTTTTCTTAAGCTCCAGGTCTTGGATGGGAGGAGGGAGGTGGATGGGGGAGGGGGGGGGGGGGGGGGGGGTGTACATTGTAATGACTAGGTAAGACACAGCAGGAAGAGAGGTGGGGCGAACGAAGGATTCATATATTAAAATCTTCCGCCATTTTCAGGAGGGGGAAATGAGGAAAAAAAATAGTGAGGGGGGGGTTAGGGGAGTAGTGAAGGGGGTTAGGGGGTTGACTTAAGATTAAAGGCAAATCTTTGATCTGCTCAATGGGACTAGGGGGGGCTCCGTGTTTGGATGCCCATTGCGTTGGGAAGGAGGGATATGTTCTTTTGTTTGGATGCACACAATGCCCCGGTGCACCGGGGGGGTCCGGTCTGCGCCCGCAGACGTCTGCAGTTTAGGACTGACATTTGTTTTGTCTTGTTTTAGTTGTTTTTTTCTTTTTCTTTGCTTTTCTTGTTTTCATATTTTACTTTATTTCTTTGTATGTTGTTGTTTTTTTATTTATTTAAGGGGCCTTATGAAAAGATGCAATATTCCCCCAGAATGCTTTGCAGCGTATAGCAGCAAAGAGCAGCGCAGCCAGGGATGAAGCGAGTTATTTAAATATAATGGACTATATATCGGAACAAGAAATACTATTCTCCCAATGTCTATTTTTGCTATTTCTATAAATCCCCTAACATTTCAAGTTGTAAAGTTACACATGTGTTACTTAACCCTCAACTGATTTTTTTTTTTTATATAGGCTATATACAGTAAATTTAGCTTGCACTGAAGGCTTACACAACTTCATAATGTCATATGCATCTTCGGTTAAACGCCTGCACATTTCAAATAATAGCATAGAAATTATAATCTAAATGTCTCCCTGGTGCTTTAGTCGGAAGAAGAAAAAAAAAAGCACCGGCTCTCAAATGACCTTTATGATTGCCGTTGGCTTATTTTTTTGTGTGTGTTGGTCCTTGAAGCACATCATCTATTACTTGGTGCTCAGCGCCCCCTGCAGGCGGGAGCGGTGCGCTGCAGCCCGCGTCAGAGAAGAGGATCTGACTGTTACCCCCTTTCACTGTAATTAGAGCCTTTTCTCCTGTGATTGTCGTGTAATACAATTGGTTTGAGCCTGTATGATTTACCACCACCACTGAATATGCCACTCCATATTCAAAGCTTGGCCCCAGATCAGAGAGAACGCGTTCCCTAGTAATTAAAGAAGCTTAAACCAGGTGTAGTGGGGGGGGGAAGTAGGGGACCGCGGCCAGATGAATGGGACTGATTAGGTGGTTAGTGAAAATGAGAATTTCTGGCTGAAAGACAAAGTGCAATCTCAAAGTGGGCCGTGTGGTCAACGGGGTGGCAATTGACTGCTGCTGATGAGGTAACAAGGCCTGAACAAAAAATAAAAAAAATAATGTTCCGCATTCATGTCGTACACAAAGGAACCACAGTCTTAAAAAAAAAAAAAAGTAGTCAAAGACAAAAGAAAAAGGGGAAATGAAAAGAAAGCAATCCGAGAGACACATTGGAGGCATGAAACGGTCACTTTTTTTTCAGGGTGTGTGTGTGTGTGTGTGTGGGGGGGGGGGGGGGGGGGGGGGGGGAGTCTCTGAACAAATGAGGCCGAAAAGAGGCTACCCCTGATTACTTTCAGAGAGATCAAGGTGCCCTGTGAAAAGCCCTGTGATGAAGCCATGTGAATACACAATTTGTGTTGGTTGGCTCATTAGAGATGAAGTGAACACCCCTCCCGCCTCCACCATGGCACCTTCCGCCAGTTCACTTTGGGAATCATCTTTTTAATCAAACGAGATACGGTAGGTGTTGCTGTTTTTGTTTGTTTCCACAAGATGATGAAGAAAGAATAACACCCAATAAATAGATCAAAGGTCATAGACCTGATCGTGATCATGATCGTGATCATGATTGATGATGATGATTGATGATGATGATGATGATGATGATGATGATGATGATGATGATGATGATGATGATGATGACCATGATCACAATCATCATCATCATCATCATAACTAGTTTTATTACATTTCATTCAAGACATCTTAATGATGTACATCGTTATAACATTGTTTGTTTTGATGCCCCGGACTTCATCTGATCTCCTACAGACCCCACAAGTCGGGGGATGCCAACTCATTAAGGTGTTTACTAATCAATTGGATTTGGCTTAGGCGGTGTTTCTTCACCCAAAAAACGCCCCCAGAAAAAATAATGTCCAATTCGAGTCTGCATGGAATATAATCAACACATGATGTCAGTTGTTAATTGCTTTGGCTGCCTGCTGCTAAAATAATTTGCTACTTTTTTATTGTAGTAGTAACCATCTGTTTCAAAACACGGGGACCGTGTCAGCGCCGTCCTGGGGTGGATGTTGACATGAGATACAGGCGGCTAATTACACCGCGCTCACCTTATTCATGAGGCTAAGAATGCGCAGCGCAACGTTGTCCCGAGAATTTAATATATGAAAACGCGATTCGAAAACCACATGAGATATTAATAAGAGACAACAAAGAATTCAAGGATCAGTCTGTGTTTCCTCCGGCTATGTGGGGACGACTGAATCAAGCTATGCTAATGGCTATTGTACCGCGTGGCGTCTAGTCTGCTTTCAGGACACTTTCAGGACATTTCCCAATGAGCACTTTGCATTTTAGTTTGGACGGCTCACATCTGCATGAAGTTGCGATGAGTCATTCTCTGTCTCCGGTAGTGGAGCATAATCTGAACCCAATCCTCCACCTTCCAAAGCGCCGTCACACCAGACACTAAGCTTTCTAAGCCCAGTTTCCAATTAGCCATAACAACTCACAAATGCGCGTCCTCAGAATAAAACGCTGCACAAGCGCTGGAAACGGCGAGCTCGATACACGTTTTGTGCGCTTTTACGACGGGAAGAGGCATTTTTTTGGACGCGTCTTCGCCGCACGCGCGTTGTGATGACACCGCCGCAGAAGAGGGCAAAGCCATCACAGCCATCATGTACTTAGATTGCAGGTATTCTCCACTCGCACACTCTCCCGCCTATACTCCCCCTGCTCTCAAACACTTGTTCCCTAATTACCAAAGTGGCTCAATTAGGCCCTAAATAAGCAGTGGACAACCGGGAGGGGGGTGGGGGGGGGTGGAGGGGGGGCAAATTACAATGTAGAGGATAAAAACAACAGGCTCTGGAAGAGTTGTGTGATGCGGAGGCAATTAAAATAGCCACCAAAAAAAAAAGTGCTCTACCACGCAGGGCGAAAATGAGAAAGGAGAGGGGAGGAGGGAAAAAAAAGAAAAAGAAAAAGAAAGAGGGGGGGGGGGGGGGGCTTTGATGAGCCGGTTCCCGGCTAAGTGGAGCTTAAGAGCCACGCGGTCGAGGAGAAGAAAGAGGGCCAAACGAGAAATTAAAGGCGGTTGATTGGCGAGAGCGCCGGTACAAGAGAGCTGATGTCACACTGTTTCCCTACGGGGCTGTGGGTCTGGGCGGGGGGGGGGGGACAGGTGGTGGGGGTAGGGTGGTGGTGGTGGTGGGTCGGCCATCTCCATCACCCATCGCCGAGTCTGAAAGGTGGGAGCAGGCCGCCTACCCGGAACCAGACAGCCTGGAAAAAGGCTAAAGGTCTGACACCCTTCGAAAAGACAATGCGTCGTAAGTCACAGGCTGTAGAATGTGGCGAAGGCCGGAGGGGGGGGGGGGTAAATAATCTCAATTTGAGATTATTTCCCCCCCCCATGGTTGCTGCTGGTGGACAATAACAGGGAGAAGAAACTGTTGGACAATATGGAGCAGAAGTGGTGTGTGTGTGCAGTGTGTTGCTTTTGAATGAAAACCCAACCAAGACCTACTGGCACTCACGCTTTATATGGGGCGGCCGGTTCGCTGCTTCCGGTTTCCTGCTGGAGACAGAGCGCACCTATTGGTTGTTGACAGCATAGACATAATATACGGAGACGCCTCATAGACTGACGCTGCCTGTTGGAGCTGATGTATCAGCGCGGCCGCCATCTTGGATGGGTCCCCAGTGCATTCATTTCTATGGAGGAATGTGTATCCCCAACTACAATAATAAGCATAACTCCCCGAATTTTCACCGGATTTTCACACGGTTTGGTTTTTTACAAACAGCAGAAATTTATTTATGATACAGGACGAATTAATAAAAATAATAATAAGAAGAATTATTGTTCAATCTTACTTGTGAAAGGTAATCCCACGCGATCTGGTGTCAATACTGCGCCGCAAGCTGCACAAAATACTGCATAGCTCTCCCGTTGACTCCTATGCTAGACTAGAGTGGGGAGACCCAACCAATATGGCGGCGACGCTGGGTTACGTTCCAGCACGTCATGAGGCGTCTACGTATATTATGTCTATGGTTGACAGTGTGTACGTCATCGTCATTGAACTTCTGTGTTTGCGTGAGCCAAGACTAAAAAAGTGACGATGATATTAAAAATGTTATTGTGATTTTTATCGGAATGTCAAGATGATAAAAAGGCTGCCAGAGAAAGGAGGCGGACTCACGGACGTGCCTCCACTATATCCTCCCGTGTGCACACAGACGCCTATTATTTAAAATGCTGCGCAAAAGAAAGAAAAATCAGAATCAGAACCAGAATCAAAATCAAAATGAAGGAACAGTTAATAAACATTATTAACTTAATTAGTGTAATTATTAATTATTACTAATTACTAATTATTTTCTGATACATCCCAGATTGACTACAGGGATGTACATACAAAACGGTTAGCTTGGCAGAGGGTCGCCCAGGGCAGCTGGTATTCCTGGTGAGTTTTTATTAATACAAAAATAAATAATAAAAATAGTAGTAGCGTTGTACTGTCGGCAAAGTGTGACAACTTACACACAATACTTCAGTGACGATAGGCCCGGTAGAAACACGACGATAGGCCCCCCCCCCCCCCCACACACACACACACACACACACTCCCTCAACCGTGAAACTTAGTGGGGCTTTTGAAGCGGACAAGTGGGGAGAAGGTCTGTGTTAATGGAGATGGAGGAGGAGGAGGAGGAGGAGGAGGAGGGGTAGAGGAGATGGAGAGGAGGAGGAGGGGGGGGGGAGGAGGCCGTTGTTCAAGCGGGGGTCCATTAGGTCAGTGGCTCCTGTGTGTGTCTGTGACCAAGCAACCCCTGCACCTTGTGTGTGTGTGTGTGTGACCAACCAACCTGTGCACCTTGTGTGTGTGTGTGTGTGTGTGTGTGTGTGTGTGTGCACGTGTGCATGCGTGCGCTTGTTTGCCCACCTATTCGTCTGCTTTTCTGTCATTGCAGTACATGATGTAGCTCTCCGTGTGTCCAGCAGGTGGTGCTGCAGGACCGAGGACTGAACGGCAGCAGCAGCAGCAGCGGTTAACAGATGTGCGCCGGTCGGACCATTAAACTACATCCGTCCCGACGATTAGCCCACTTGTCAGTCCCACCTTTGTTTCATGTGACCCAAAGACACCCCTTGAACCCCCCCCCCCCCCCCCCCCCCCCCCCCCCCTGTCACTGATTCAAAATGAGTCATCAAACACGCCTGTCAATACAGAGTGCATTGAAATATAAGCAAATAATGAATGTACAGTAAAGCGGAGCATGCTGGGAAATGTAGGCATTGTGGCAGTCATACAGGTTGAACAACTGCAACAGATGGTTGCCAAGCAGATGAGACTAAGGGGTTTAAGAAGTTTGATGGTAAAAACATAGCACAAATATACAATGAATAGCATATATTAATACAGATTATTGATGCCACATACAATTCATACTCACACACTAATTTGTAGAGCATAACACTATTGCATTATGTCAATTAACAATGCATACTATAATAAGTATTACTTTTATTTTGGACATAGGATGTGGTCCAGATTTGCAACATTGATAATTGAGAGGACAATCATACTCTCTCACACACACACACACACACACACAAACACACACACACACACACACACACACACACACACACACACACACACACACACAGTCGGATACTTTGTTGATCATAGATACCTACACAATGTAGGCCTTTATTAGAATTACTAAATAATTTATGCAACGCTAAAACATGTTTTATATATTTATAAATATATAATTTAAAGCCACACACAATCACACAAGGTAGAACATATATCCTTAAATTACATTCACAGTCATTAATCTATCTCTTGAGGAAATATGGTTCTACATTTAAAGTATAAAGTGATTTAGTATAGGATGAATACTGAAACATACAACATTGGCACACAGAACATTAACTTGGAGTCGGTACAAAAGGCCCCTCCAGATTTTTTTCTGCTTAATTATATTAATCCTAATGCAAATCATTGGTTCGGATAATTGCACATCACACAACACAACTTTGATAAACAAAGTTGACAGTTATTTTATGGCAATAGATAGCAAATATCGTAGATAGCAAATGTATAGCAGCATGGGTTGCCATAGGATAACATTAAACATTAAAAAATGCAGAAAATACTGAAGGTGACCTTGAAATGAAAAGGATATCACGGTAAAATGTGTAAACATTAAGTATAAAATGAATCAAGTGAATACAGCAGTGTTGACACAGATCTCGTCTTGTACAGGTGAGCTAAATCATTGGTCTCAGAACTTGACATAAAACAGTAGGAAAAACATATGCAGATAATAACATTTATACGATTTGTAATCCAAATTTTCCTTCACGTAATCGTAATATTCGTCATAGGATCTGCCACATTAAACAGAAATGGTGGCTGCATAGCTTCACAACTTCAGTTGAGGGGAAATTGCAATAGGGTACAAAATATCATATACAGGGTATAGACCTTAACAAGAAGGTTTTATTTTAATATAAAGATCTGAAGAAGTGAACATGAGATACGAGAGCTATGTCCAGGCCTGCGAAAGTGTCTCGACTTGGATTCTCCGAATCTCGGGTCTAAATGTCGATGAGGTCATCGCCGCTCTCATCGCTTTCCACCGTCAACTGACGTGTCCACCATTTCTTGACCTCCGACCCCGAAGAGGCCTCGTTGTTGGTCGGGTTCATCTTGCACACGATGGACTTGACACTGGTGCGACCTACGGTGTGGACGTACATGGACGCGAGTCAAAACCATATTGCTTTAGTACAGATCCAGACCAGCACCTGTTATGACGTGGTGTTTGCAGTGGGAGGGGCCAATAGGATAGAAATACCACACAGACATGAACGCTGCACAGACATATAGGCAGAGAGAGAGACGCAGAGACATATAGGTAGACACAAGATAAGAGAGACAGACAGAATGACAAACGGACCCGATCGATGGGCAGACCGACAGAAAGACAGACAGATAGACCGACAAATCAACAGACAGACAGAGAGAACGACGGATAGACGGAATGACGGACAGACAGACAAGCAGACAGACAGAACGATCAACAGAAAGCGGACCAACAGACAGGCAGAATGAGAGACAGACTGGCAGAACGACAGCCAGAGGGAGCGAGCGAGAGGACAGAAGGACCAACGGACATATAGACAGACCTGCAGGCAGCCTCCACTGTCCCAGCTTCCTCTGGGGGCGACTCAGGTCTGAGGAGTCCTGTCTGTAGCCTCCTCTGTCTGACAGCGTGGGACTCAGCAGCTGCTGGAGGCCACTCAGCTAAACACCACAAATCAATGTACACACCTCATGAAGAGTACAAAACCCTTCTTTTCACCATGGCTATAACACAAATATACACACATGCACACTATGCGATATTCAAAATGTATATTTATATTGTTTATATTTTAATACTTGGTGTCTTATCTTCTTATCTACCAAGTCGAATTCCTTGTAAGTACAAACCTACTTGGCAATAAACTTGATTCTGATTCTGATTGCTGTACACCACACTCGTTCCCTTTGTGTGTATTTGTGTGTTCATGTGTGTGTGGCTGTGTGTGTGTGTGTGTGTGTGTGTGTGGGTGCGCGCGCATATGGCATTGTGTTTGTTTGTGTGTGTGTGTGTGTGTGTGTGTGCACATGTGACATTGTGTTTGTGTGACACACACGCAAACACGTGCGTTAGTGTGTGTGTGTGTGTGCCAGTGAGTACCTCGGGCTGCGAGGGGTTGTTCTGGCTGTTGGCGTTGTAGTCTTCGCTGGGCAGGGTGGTCTCGATGCTGGGGGGGATGAGGAAGTGGCTCAGCTCCTGCTGCTGGCTCTCCCTCAGGCTGTGAATGATGCTGCACGACTGCTGCTGCTTCTGTACGCACGCACACACACACACACACACACACACACACACACACACACACACACACACACACGGACACGGTACGCATGAATGACCAATATGCTGCTGTCTGTGTATGTGTCTGAATGACTGTGTCTAGGATCAGGGTGAAAAATGGTGTGCGTCTGTGTGTACAGTTCACAGCATTAATAGCAATCAGCATACTTTATGGATTGTCATTCACTCTTTGAAAATTGCATGGGTATGATAAACAAAAGGTACACATTATCATCGCCTGCTAGAGAGGGTCGCGGATGGGAGGCAAAGTGATTTGCTTCAACTTGAATTGCATTGAACAAGGTTGAATTGCATTTTATGGTCTCTCTGCTGAATGGTGTTCGCTATGGCGAGTCAAATATTATTACTGCATCTTGGATGGTTGTGTGGATCATGTGTGTTTGCGTCGCCTGTCTTACCGCACGGATGCGTTTAAGGCACTTCTTAAGCCACATGCGTATCGTCTGCTTGGCCACCTCTTCCTCTATGGTGTACTCCAGCTGCTCCCTGGCCAACAGCTCCTCCAGCTGCAGAGACTTTCTGATGTCTACGGAGCGGTAGGACAGCATACTGCACACACACAGAAACACACACACACACATGTTTTCGCACATCAGTAAAGTAATACGAAATCATAGAAATGTATCGAACTGTACACATACAACGCAATTTTTCGTTTTTTCGGAAATTATTTTTACCGCATCAAGGTTGATTTTTGGTGGCTCTAGCCTGCCAATAGTTTAACCAATCACAATGAGATATGCACTATGTCCTCATCATCACTCACCTCGTCACTAGTTACATGGTCATGATACACGTTATAGAAAATGGCAGAAGACTTATTATCTACGTTTCTCAAGAGAACAAGATTGTCTTCATCAGAACTTTTAATATCGGGACTATATCGTATCATGAAACCGATATTGTGTATAATATAATCTTCTAATTACATAGAAGATTTTGAGTCTGAGCTCATATTCACTAGATGAGGTTGAATCAATCTTTTTCATAGGCGCAAATCTTTCTTGGAAAAATGCTGCTTACTTGCGCCATTTATTCGTTATGCACGTTGTGTGTGTGTTAATATTTGATGTGTGCTAATATGTGTTGTGTATATGCGTGTGTGTGTGTGTGTGTTCATATGTGTGACGTGTGTGTGTGCGCGTGTGGCAGCAACCTGAGCACATCGTGGAAGGTGACGTCCCCCCCGTTGTGCAGCCTCTCCATCTCGTAGCACATGTGCTTGAAGAGCAGCTTGTCCTTGTCCAGGTCCACCTCCAGGCGGCCCCGCAGCAGCCGCAGCAGGAACTTCACTCTGGAGGTGGGGATCACTCCCTGGGGAAGAGAGACCCGGGTTATGGGGGGTTGGGTGGTGAGGCAGGGCATGGTCCATTGACTTCATGCCTGAAGCCTTTTGGATGTTGAAATAGTCAGCAGCAATGGAATCCATCTTATCATTTAGATCAGTGGTTCCCAAACTTTTTGTGCCCAAGGCACACCAAAGGACAAATAAAAATTTCAAGGCACACCTATTGTGCAAAATAGCCTTATAACACGTGTTATCACTAATATCATCTGTTTATCTGTTAGGTTTATAATTATTTACTAATGCCAAATAAGATGTGACAAAGACAACTATTCTACTCATGAAATATTTATTAACAAAATACTTCACAAAAATATTTCAACTTTATCAAATTGGGCTTCATCAAACACACCCATTTCAACCAGACAGGTGAGGCAAAGGAAACAGAAATTCAGCAGAGAACTGTCCATGAGAAAGCTGCACTGTCCATGTTCCTGAATCTGACCCACAAATTATAACTAACATTTAGAATCAGGCTTTTTTTGTAAATATTCTGCCTACTAACAAATCAGTGGGACACATGTGCCTGTCGGGGCGCACAGATTTTTTTAATCCTTGGTGGCACTGAGGAGAGGGCCACTCGCAAGTCCTGCTCAACAGAGAGCCGTGACCTGGTCTTGTTCTTCATGTAAACAAGAGTGGAGAACGCCAACTCACTAGTGATGGGTCGTTCGCGAACGAACTAGTTCGAACGAACGACTCTTTAAAGTGAACGAACTGACCTCGTTCGCCACCGTCGTTCGCGTCGTTCGCTCGTTCGTCTCGTTCGCTGAGTCTCCCTGACGCGCTGATTCGCGGCGCCGCTGATTCGCGAGTCGTTCGCTGACTGATTGACTCGAGGACTGAGACGTCACTCACGACTCGTCATCACTCACGAGAGCCAGCCAATGTATGTTGTTTGTCTGTCTGTGAGTCTAGGACGCTTTCGAATGGTTGACACATTAACAATACCACTTTCACATTTGAATGTCGCCTTTTACATTTACATATCAGTGAAATGGTAAATGCATGCTGTCTTTGTATTTTCTGTGTCACGCCAGATTAATAAAATATTTGAATGTCTCGTCAATCTGTCTCGTTGCACGCGACCCGGCCGGGACCCCCACCTTGGTGGATCTTGGTCTTGAGTGGGGGTGGCCAATGGCCATCTTCACAATAGTAAATACAATATGCCCAGAATAAACACAACTGTACATCATTAACTTTAAAACTCATCATTGCTAAATCAAGTCTATTATCTTGCTGATATACATCCAATAATCTACTACGCCCCCCCCCCCCCACACACACACACACACACATCCCGCTGCGTTTGGTTTGTCTAACTTTACCTTGAATTGGGGGAACGGGGCATTTTGATCCTGACATGTCATTATGCATACATTAAATAAATCAGCGGGAACATGTTCATGGAGCCCTGTTCCAAAGCCTCGCGCCACAGGGTCAGTTTGCCCATAAACCCCCTAATCTTGTCTGTGGATGATAAAATGTTTTCATTCCTGCCCTGAAGCTTGGCGTTTAACTCGTTGAGATGCCCAAATATGTCTGCAAGGTAAGCCAGCCTGGCGCACCACCTCTCATCCGCGAGCCTGTCCTTATGTGGGACAGCGTGTTCACGTGACTTGACCTCACGTGGTTGGTGGTTTGCTCCGCACGAGAAAGCGCTCCATTTTCCCTCTTGTTTATGTTTTAATGTTGTGTTGACCTGCGCGAACAGCGAAATGTGGGATCCTCTTTGAGGATTTTTAAAATAGTTTTTAGATAAAGAGTTTGCCTCTGTATTATGGAATGAGTGCATTCAAAGTAGTATATAGTAAATTAAAATAATTATTTTTGTCTAGTTGTATACTATATTGCAGTAGGCTATGGTTGTCACAAAATCCCACGGCACACTTGGACTTGCCTCACGGCACACCAGTGTGCCGCGGCACACAGTTTGGGAACCACTGATTTAGATTATGAAAGCGTATATGGAGTGGCTTTTATCATTTGGAGCGACTTACACAAATACTTTTTTAATGAGGAATATGTTTATGTATGTAATATGTATGTATTGTGTTTTATTGTAGGTAGAGATTTAACAAAAACCAAAGAAGAAGCTAAATTTTCGTTACATAACCCATTGTTAATACATTGTCTTTGATTATTTGTTGTGTTTTTATTACTTTATTACTATCTATTAATTTAGCAGACACTTGTATCCACAGTGACTTACTTGCAGGGAATAGATACACAGGGGATAAAGACACAAGTAGGGTATCTGACTCAAGGAGGCCGACATCGTTCGATCGATCCCAGAACCTTTCTGCTGGGGTTGTTCATCTCTCTAGTCTCCACTTTCCAGAGTACTTCCCCACCACTAACTACAACACCCCCTCACCTCCCGCTTGTCGTCCACCATGTTCCAGATGATCTGGAAGTGTCTCAGGTCGTTGTAACTCAGCAGCTGGTCCTCCTCGGTGGAGTAGAACAGGGAGAAGTTCTCCACGATGATGGCTGCAGCAACACATGCGAACAACAGGTTGAGATGAACAGAAAACAGGCAGGACAGCTATGGCTTACAGTCGCACGTCCCAAACTTTTTAATGCAGAGACCCACCTGTGTAGGTACTTTTTTTGGCCCCGGACCCACAAGATATTTTTTGCAGTAAAATAAGCAATATATTGTCATTACCATGTCCAAAAAACATTGAGATTGTTAAGATTTCTATATCGATAAGAGTATTCCCCTTTTCAGTCTTCAAGCATACTAATGAAATACAAATTAATCAGACAAGGTATGCATACATTTAAAACAAAAAAAAAAGGTTTAATTGACCATCCTAAGATTCCCCTTGGTCCTCTACTGCAACAAGATTAAGGGCCGTGACCCAACGTTTGAAGACCGCTGGCATACATCTATTCATATCTGTGTTAGGTCATATTGCGGCCCGCAGGAACACTGGAAAAATCCACTGCATTTGTATTGAATATGATGTTAGTTCAAAGGTTCTGTGATTAAATGGCTTGGTAATCATTGGACATAATGGGACAGTTTACACATGGCCCATGTCTCTCAGTGACTTAGTAGCTTGTGTTAAACGGTTGTCAAGCTTGTGTGTAAGTGAAAGCGATACGTTTCATCACTGGCCGGCGCAATAAACGTAGTAACGCAGTATCGTCTCATTGCACACGCTCGGTGTCCTCGACTACCCGGGCATAGAGATATGGAGTCTATTAAACAAGGTGAACACATACAGTGTAGAAGACAATACACAAAGACGGGACAATACATGGCGTTGGCTAGTATCCCAAAATATGCATTCTCCTTTGCATGCTCTCTCTCTCTCTCTCTCTCTCTCTCTCTCTCTCTCTCTAAGTCTTGGAACACAGCAGGTAATCATTTCTGTGTGAAGGGGTTTGATCATTGCGCTGCAGATAAGCCATAATAATGGCGCTTAACTGGGTCCCCCGGGATACGCCAAGGCTTATTGAGCTTTATGAGCTCCTGTGACGTCAGCCTACGGCAGGAAATGAAATATAGCCCTGTCCTGATGAGACAGGATATTGTTATCCATTTGAATACATTTCAGTCACTTGCGCACGACACTGATGATATTAGACACACACACACACACACACACGCACATGCAACTATCCACCCACACCCACACAAACACACTTACCCACAAGCAGGTTGAGCATAATATACGCTATGATGACATAGAAGGAGCAGAAGTAGATGAGGGCCCCGGCGTAGTTGCCGCAGTCTGTCTCCCAGTAGCGATGCATGTCTGGGGTACAGAACGGGGGTTGTACCTTTGGGGGGGGGGGACAGACCAATCCACAAATCCACACCTCACGTCAACACACAGCTCAGAAAGCTAGAGCTTTCAGAGTCAATAAGACTGACTACAAGAAATGAGGCAGAGAAACATTACCATGCAGTCGTGCATGATTTTATTCCAGTCCTCGCCCGTGACGATCCGGAAGAGTACTGTGATGGCCTTGCCCGCCGTGGAGAAGTTGGCGTGCCTGCAAGCGGGACACACACACACACCAAAATACACACACACACCCAAGTCACACAGGGTAGGCTTGGTTTGTCCTTTCTAAACCTAAATACAAACTAGGACATGTTTTTTTGGGTAAAAAGCGTTGAACTCCCATCTGTCGGCTGGCTATATTCCAACACCCAACTTATCGTCCCAACACTTTTACTGGGCACTCATGTGTTGACAGCTTAAGTGCCGATCCTCACTCATCTCACCGGTTGATGTTTTCTCCATATTTTACGGTCCCGAACAGAACGACGCCGGCGAAGGCATAGCAGAGGAGGAGGAGGAACATGCCCACGATGATGAAGAAGCTCTTGTACATACTGACCACTACGGTCAGCAGCAGCATTTTCAGTGTCACCTTTGTACAAAAATAATTAGAAATACAAACAAGCCTTGTTTGAATGGAGGGGACAGATGGGTTGATTCAATGTTAATTCAATTCAAGTAGGTAATGAATGTACACTGTTTCTGATGCTATACTCACATGTTTTCCGCATATGGTGAAGAATCTGAAGACGATCACACATGTGCCCATCATGTAGGTATAGGCATTCTGTGATGGGACAGAATAATTGTATCATGTCATGTTCAGAAAAGTAACATGAATTAAGTAAAGAATAGAAGAAGAAGGCAGACTATATATCATTGCATGTACGATTGTTTGATGGTAAAAGTATTTACCATCGACACCACATTGATGCTAATTGACTGCAATTTAAGGAATAATAGGAAAAACAAATATGTCTCAGTCTCTTACAAGCACAACACACAATTGTCACTGTAAACCCCCAGAAGCTCCTACAATCCAACAATGGAAAAAAACTACAACAACAAAAAAAGTGAAAAATAACATTGGGTGTGTGTATGTGCACTGTGCATGTATGTTAATGTGTGTGTGTGTATGTGTACATGTATGTGTGTGTGTGTGTGTTTGCATGTGTGTGTGCAGGCATTATCTTACCAACAAGGCAAAGTGTAATACGATCCAGATGACCCCGAGAGATGTGACCAGCAGGTCGTAGCGGTTACGACGGCTCTGCCAGTAGCCCGCTGGAGACATGGCTATCAGCTTCATGGTCACCTAGACAACCGCCAAAACACAAATCAGATGAGCATTAACTTGTTAAGCCCAAAGCACATGGCCATGTCAAGACAGACGCAGAGCTTTTACTTTGTTGTGTCCAAAATACACTTGAGTCTGAAAAAATACAGCCCCGCTACATTCGAGCAAAAAGCAAATATATTATGATTTTATTCCTTTTTTGGGTCGTGGTACAAATATAGACCAAATTCTCACTCTGTGTGCTTTGGGCTTTTATAAATAAAAGCGTGCACAGCTTCTTACTTTGAGACACATGAAAAGTTAGGCTCACCTCCAGGACAAAGATAAAAGTGAACACCACTGACATGGTTGCCAAGGGAACCGTCACTGGATCATCCACATCCCACTGTGGAAGACACACACACACACATGTATCATCTATGTGCATATGTGTTCATAAAGACATAGCCATTCAGGATGATTGAATGTCACATTGTACCTTCACAGAGAGCAGCACTGACTGGGCCAACACCAGCACAGCGATGCCCCGCTTGAAGAATGGGTGCTGAGTGATGTCATACATCTTGGCCCGGAAACCCCCGTTCTCTGTCAGGGAAGACAAGGTTCACAACACTGGATGCAAATGCTCACAGCAGTGGACAAAGCAACACAGATTACTATAGAATGGGAGAGATTTCAACTACCACTGGGAATCACAGTTTATTGTGTCGTTTTTTTCAAATTAACATTAGAGGGTGTGGATGTTATTCTGATGGGAAATGCTATGATTGAATTTATGGTTATGAAAGTATCGCATTTCAGAGTTTAACCAATTGCAGGCACAATTGTTGGAGTTACTATGACAAAACAAATAATAGGTTTAGGAAAAAGAAAAAAAGGGAATGGGAATTATAGTCACTTTCACCCAAGCGAAATTACGTGGCTGGCCGCACTATAACACACAACCAAAACACAACTTTAGGAAGGTAGTAGCAGTTCTAATCCATAGCCGCGTTTCCACCCAAAGTACCAGGAATTTTTAGACCCAGGAACTACTTTGCAAGGAACTAAAAGATTCCTTCAGCTCGTTGTTGTCTGCGTTTCCACACGGTCTAAAGACCCACTAAGATTAGGCTGTATTGTAGGGGACAGCAAGTGCCACCAGCAGTCAGTCTACTGGTGGAACAGGCAGCAGAACAAGTGAGTGAGTGAGTGAGTGAGTGAGTGAGTGAGGGAATGGAAGCAGCACCGAGGACCGTTTGCCTGTAGATCAAACCAGGTGGATGGTGCTGGTGTCAGCAGAGAGTAGCTGAGCAAGAGCCAGAGACCATTGATTTTCCAGTTCAGTTCCACATCTGAACTGTACTCAAAGGGCTCTGCAGAGGAGCCCAGATCCCCCCCTTTCAATGTCTCAAAGGACCCTTCTCCTCCACATCGCCTGCTGCTGGTGCGATCACAGATGGCTAAAGAACAATGCTGTTGTAATGGCCCCACGGGCCTGGATGTGATTGATAGAGAACATGCAGGGTTTGCTGTTGTAGAATTAAGGGCAACGTAGCCTGAGAACAGAGCATTTAGGCAGCTGCTGTCTCCTCCATGGGACAGGGGCTTGAATGTGTGCATGATCGGCACTTGGCTTAGTTGGGTCCAACCTACTTTGACTTATGCAACCCCTAATTTCTTCATGAGAAAATTGATGAAATGAAAAGTAATTGAATGAATGAAAGAATTAATGAATGAATAACAAATTACATGTATTCCCTTGATGATAAAAAACATGGGCTTATTAGATACTACTAAGTCACACCGATGCCGCTTCTAACAGTGCTCTGGGGCACATACACAATACATGCAACCACCCACCCCGTCACATGCACACATGTATGTAGTACCTGGGCCATGTGAAAATGTGTGTGTGTGCATGTGTATGCGTGTCTACATGCATCTGTGTAGGTGGAGTACCTGGGCGGGGGGGCAGGTGGAGGGGCTGGGCTATCTTCAGTCGACTCTTCAGGTCTTCCCACCTGCGCTGGTCCACCGTGAGCAGAGCTGTACCCTGTGGGTCAGAGACGGTCAAGTCAAAACCTGGTCTGATCCCGACAAACCAAAAAAAAAAAAGTTTGCTCACTTCTACATTTAACTCATGATTGGTTGCTTGTACATCTGCATTGTCTTATACCAAAAAGGACTGATAGGCAGATGAACAGTGTCCGCATTAAATCAACAATGTATGCTGCAACATTTTTTAGAAACGTTACTTCATCTGCTGCAAAAGAGGCCTGCTTGACTTTCAACCAATATGATGTTCGTGTTTCCCCCCCTAAAGCCCACAACGGACACAGCTGGCAAGCGCTTCAAAGGCAAGCGTGTAAATTTAGCACAATCCAATCAAATCCCGAAGGATTTGATTACATTACAGAAGTGCTAAGATGCACTCTAAAAGCCATTTCTCATCTTCTTCAAATGTGCTCCAAGGGAATTATGAACCTCTCACAAATCACTTATGGACCCTTGGTGTTGCTAGTGCCAAGGTTGTATTATCGTATGTTTCAATGTATTATCATGTCATGTTAAAAGGGGCATTGGAGTTTAAACATATTGTATAATTGTATAATAATGTATTGTAATCAAGTTAACGCAATCTGTTTTTGAATGCCTTGTATTTGCTGTTCCATTTATTTTGTTTAAGTGAAGTCTTTGGGTGTTGTTAATGGGTAGACATTTTGAGCAGAGTTGAAAGTTATAGCACCAGGCACCAGAACGCACAACGCTATCGGTGGGGGTGCGGTGAGCTCCTTTATTCAAAACAATAGTTTTACTGTTTTGACACGCACTGTGTGCAACCCCATTAAGGGTTTTCTAGAGAAGCAAATCAGGGACATAAAGATTATATTCTTACGAGTCATTAAATCCATGATATTGCAATTTAAACCTCTTGGATTTCATAATGTTGAAGGAAACTATGTATTTGATTTGTTTCCAATGTTTCTCTTTGAAATAAAAAAAGTGAACAAACAAAAAACAAAAATGTATCCAGTGTTGTTTAGATATAAATACTAGGTATGCATATTTAAATGGCATGTACAATCACATTCTGTTTGTCACAAATTTTATTTAACAGTATGCATCAGCATGAGTCTTATATTTTGATTAAACTTGAACTGGTACTTTTTAATTTACACTTCAGACAGAGACCAAAATGTACTAAATGGATTTTATTTGCCAACGTTTTGTTATGTTATACAACCACGTACATTAGGGGTACACCAGTGTATGAATGCATCAGTAGTAGGGCTGCAACTAGTGATTTATTTCATTGCACGCACCTTGTTCTCATTGAAGTTTGCGATGACCACACCCACAAACAGAGTGAGTCCAATCATACAGCCCAGGAACACAAAGACATGTATGTAGATGCCATGGATCTGATGTGGAAAGAACAACAAAAAGATAATACCATTGGTTAAAATAATACAAACAAGTTATTGAGGCACACTCAACAGTTGAGTGAGGAATGGAGGCATGGTTGAGAAAGGAAACATTTGAGAGGAAACATTTGGCAGTTTGGTACCGGTCCAACGCGGTGAATGATGACGTCCCGGACCTCCACCCAGCCCTTAAGCGACAGCACCTCGAACAGAGCCAGCATGGCGTTGCCCACGTTGTCAAAGTTAAAATTTCGAGGGTTGGCCCTATCAATAGGAGAGCAGGGAGAAACAACACATCACCGCCTAGTTAAGCACAGCAATCAACACAAAGCTGGAAAAAGAGAAAATAGAAAGTAATTTCCCTACCAGACTCTCGGCACCCAGAATCCCGGCTTCTTCTCTCCGGGCTTCAGCTTTAAGTTGAGGTTTTTGGAGACGCTGACGTTTATTCTGAATATACCATGGCAGTCCACCTACAATGGATCCATCAGTAACACACATGATCAGTAACAAGAAGAAGAATATAAGCAGCAGGATGTTTAATTATTATTTTGGAGGGGTCATCTATTCATTTGAATGCCCTTATAGGATCCTCATCAACGGAGAGTAATGTCAAAACATGCCGTGGTCAAAACACCCCTCCATACCCGTCTCATTATATGAGGGTCATTGCACTTGGCCAGCTTTCCCGCAAAGAGCTGAACCCCAAAGCTGGCAAACACCAGCATTAGTGTGAGCAGGAGAATGGAAACCTGTCAGTCAGCAAGGGGAGAGAGAGACAGAGAGAGAGAGAGAGAGATCAATCAACTAATCAGCTGAAGGCAGACAACTCTTTCCCAGACTGACACCTGGCTCTGAGGAGGACGACAGCTGAGGAGATCAGCTAGGGTTTGGAAGAACGAGCCCTCAGCCAGGAATATAGATGTCACTGTGTTACCATATTTTAACATATTTTGTTAAACTGACAGAGGTGCAGCATTGTTGTGATGTATTGTAGTGCACTGCACACACCACTGGGGGATGGTACACTATGATGCACTGTAGGTAAACTCCCAAAGGCTCCCTGTTGGGGATAGTTTTAGAAATCATATATAGGATTAGATTTACACAAGTTTTATAATTTTTTGTGAAGAAAAATATTGATAAATATGGATGTGAATATGGATGTGTGCATAAACATACATGTGTTGCATGAGTCTCTATCTCATGAAGGTGTGACACACACACACACACACCAAACACACACAAACACAGAGGGCCCTATTTTGCCGGTCTGAAACGCAAGTATGAACCGCAAAGCGCAAGTGGCTTTGTGGGCGGATCTTGGGCGCTGTTGCTATTATACTGGCGGGATAAATGACGCTCGCGCCCAGCGCAAATCTAAAATGGGTTGGTCTGAAGCAGCTTCATTAGTCATAGGTGTGGTTTGGGCGTAACGTGCAATAAACCAATCAGAGCGTCGGCTCACATTCCCTTTAAATGCAGGCGCGCTTGTTCCATGGCGAGCACATCGCGCATCGCCACTACTGACCAGACGTGTCCAATCCCGCCGTAGCGCGCGCATGCCCATCAGAGGGAAAACTAATTAGGCTAGTTATTCTGTTTAAATCTTTTCAGCTTTTCATTTTCCGTTGACAAAATGTAAATGAAGAAATGTCACAAAGACATACTTTCCGATGTTTTGGCCTCACTCTCACTGAATCACGAGGTTATGTGGAAAAAAATAAGTGCCAGTACTGCGTACGACGGGGGGGGGGGGGCGATTGTCGACCGGACGGCCGATCATAACCCACCCCGGACCTACGACCGACGAGGGGGTGGGGGGGCAGCCTGTGACAAGTGCCAGTACGCAAGAAAAAGCGCCGGTGCGTACCGGCCCACTTCAAGCACTGCTTATAGATGAGCTCTTCTGTCAAATAAGCTGAAGCGCATTTTCAGTCTGCCGAATATCTTTCAGTTACACGGCTTCGTGTTTCTGTGTTTCCGATTATAAAACATTTCACGCGCTGTTGATGGCATAATAAAAGGTGTCATATGTGTCTTGCGACTATTGGTCAAACAGGTTAATTTGATCCGTCATTACTATTAGCCTGAATATTTTTGGGTAACTGTGTACGCTAGATTTACGCCTATTTGTTCACATATGTAAAAATGGGAACTGCTTCCTTGTAGATGAGAGAAGCAAAGTGTATGCACGTTACACACACACACACTACACTATGGCCATCGGGACGGCTGGCCGTCGGGAGGTTCGGGAGATTTCCCCAACGGCCGGACGATTTCAGGCCGAGCCGGCCGGCCGTAATTATTATTTTATTTTATTTTATATTTTTTTATTTGGTGTACTATTATTTTTGAGCCGGCCCCCCGTCAACAATCACGCATTCCCCCCCCCCCCCCCCCCCCCCCCCCCGTCAACAATCGCGCATTCCCCCACCCTGATTATGGCCAAGCGCCCTTAAAATAGCGTCTGAATAAGCGCCACTGACTTTAAACTAGGTTTTTTCTGGTCTGTGGCGCTATTGTTTTGTGAAAGTGCAGAATAGCACCAGGGAACGTTAGCGCCGGGACACGCCTCCTGTTTTCACTGAACCGCCCCCGGAGCGCAACTTCATTCCCCAAGTGAAGGACTTGCGCCTTGCGTCGGAAAATTCCAATGTGCGTCGGGTGCAAAATAGGAATTCCGCAAGCGCCAGTGAACAAAGTCAATTGCGCTGAGTGCAAGATAGGGCCCACAGTATGTACAGCATGCATTTTTCGACCACCAACCAGAAAGATCTCCTTGAAGCCCTTGAGCACCTCCCGCACCACCTTCCTCATCTGGGGGACCAGCTTGAAGATGCGCAGCGGGCGCAGGCAGCGCAGCATCATGAGCAGTTGAGCCCCTGACTCAGGGGGCACGTTAGGAGGCAGCCAGCACAGGAAGATCAGGCTCACCTTAATGTCCATCACACAACACAGAGGGTGAGATGTGGAGAAGACAGCAGTAGGAATAACCACAAAGTGATACATCTCTGCATGTTAAATACCAATAGGAAAAATAAGTGAATTTTAATCCTCTTTAATAAGTAGTGTTAGTATGCATGATCATCAATTTGCATGGTGTTTAAATGCAGTGACGTGAAGGTAATTGTATTTTTTTTTTCTCAGTGTGCATTTACACATAAGCATTACAAGATCTGTCTCGAGTATCAGATATTTTCAGCACTTTTTAATGAGGCCTATATTCAATCAAGAGGCACTCTTGTAGCATAGCAAGATCAAATAGCATGCCGTTTAATTTGCCTTTCTAAAAATGCCTAGTCTGCCCTGCAGCAAACCTAATTTTCTTATCTATATGCAAATTGCATGCAAAACAAATGAAAAGATCAACTAATAGAAATAAATAGAGGCCAGTACACATGAAATTAAATAACAGTGATAAACAGAATCAGACAATATTCATAAATCGTACAGCAAGCTCACCAGAAAGTGATGTATGCAAACATGAGGAAAAGCAAAATAAAAGAATGGACCCACACAAAACATACACAAAAGGGAGTTCTATAAACGTACAGGAGGAAGGGCCTTTTTTAGGCGGCTAAAATACGTCCAAACTGGGGGCATGCCGACCGCCTTCTACTGTAGATAATACACTGACTAGATAAGTACCTCATACTACCCCACTTAAAAAAATACAAACTATCCCTTTAAACCCCCTTTTCCACCGGTCTCTCATAGCATTCTTCACTCGTACTCCACTTCCCCGTCTCCTCCCTGCTATCTTATTCTCCAGGTCCAGAAGTGGGATTCATTCATTCATCGAGCGTTCTCCATCCCCCAACTACCTGCTCACAACATCCTCCTTTATCAATAAACTAACTTAACTGCATACTGGTCTGTACTTAGCTTAAATCACTTCATATTTGTTTCCACCAATCATGTTACTGGAGGCGTGGATCTGTAAGCTCGTAATTGGCTATAAACAGCAAACACAAACTCAGGCAGCACTAGTAAACATTTCCCGGTGGGAAGACAAGCTAAATCATCCTGTCCGCCTGTCCAGACAGCAACATTCGAAGAAAAAGTAGTCTGTAAAGGTTTCAAATGAACATCATGTAGACAAGTTACTGTAGAAATACACTGATTAAAATCCCCTTCTAAAAGCTTAATCCACTCATGCAAATGAGTTTCTCTTCGGTAGAATATCTCCGTAACGAAACAGGAAACAAGGCGTAAACCCGCCCCTTTCAGTTATTGGTTTCCAGGCTCTGTGCCGTCTCCCTCCAGACTTTCTGCTATAACATAGTAGGACTGCTGGATCTAAGATTATGTGAAGGCACACTGAGAACATCTCGACTAACTTACCAGGTATATGAAGATGTCCATCACTCCTCCAAAGTCTCTGATGACCGCCGTAGGCGTGAAGAACAAGCCGTCTGCCATGATCTTCAGGTTCAGCTCAATGCTCATGAAGATCACAAACACGTACTCCCCAATCTGAAACATTCATCCATTCAAATACACTCGTATAAAACATGCGTCGGTATCTTCATAAACACATTCATGAGCTGTCCCCACATCCCTCAATGCATTCTATTTACATTACCCTTACCCCACCCCCTCCCAAAAACAAACATGTTGTGAGAAACAACATGTGACACACCCCCAGAACAATTAGATTCTCAACTTTTAGTCTATCATAACCATTGTTAGCTAAATGAAACACAATTCCAACCCCAAACTAAATAATAAGCATGTAACAACAAGAGTTATGCATTGCATAACATAGCAATCTTTTTCACATCATGTCAGCTACACAAACTATATATAGTATATATAGTATAGTCCAACCATATCACTCTGTGATCAAAACTCGCCAAACTAGAGGCCAAAAACCATCAAGAACAACTTCACTTTTTGTAGTTACAAACACGAATTATCTTATCTTTTTTGTTTTTGTCATCAAAGTTGTGTTTGATCGCATAAAACCACCATCAACAGATAATCCAGTGTCTGGGCAACATTTTGAAATCTCCCAATCAAGTTTACATTTATGAGGGTTTCACAGGAAATTGGTCAATTGCCTTCAATCAGAACACACAGTCTTTATAGCCATCTGGTGGCCGTATGGTGCAATTGCGATGGTTTGGCTTGGTGTCATTCAATTCTATTGTCCCTGACCTTTCAATAGAGGGGTCAAATGTCAAAATTGAACAATGGGTTCTCAAGATATTCACCTGTCTGTGTCTCCACCAAAACTCTGCCTAAACCGATCTCTACTAAAACGTCTCTCTTTGCTGTACTTTGCTTTATTTGCGTCGAATATTGAGCCAGATAGATTACACAGGTGTTATCTTTCTTTTGGTATAAAGATTACATGTACAGCCCTTGTAGTTGTGGAGATATACTCACTTTTGGCTATTTTTGGCAAAAACATGAGAAAGAGGCCTAGTGATGAAGAGGTTAAATAATCATGCATAGGCCTATATTATGAAAGTAATTATTGTGCAAAACTTGAGTGTTTTTTTTAACATTGTTAGAAAAACCTTAATTTCCTACCCTGGTGTAGTCTTGATTTGAGATCAAAATCTGAACTTGTATGTTGAAACTTATGTTTAAAGATCAGACCTGTGTTTTCAACTGGAAGTCACAGATGTCTTACGAATGTGTCATTGGATATACACATACATTTAATAGACATACTATATCTATATATTGTTCATATAGGCTTCTTATACTGTGTGTGAGTACCTGTAAGGTGGGGGCTTGCATGACCCTGGTGAAGGGCGACTCAAACATCATGGAGATACAGGAGCAGATGGTCACCACGATCATCACCCAGTCCAGGTAGGTGACCAGACCCAGGAGATCGCTACAGTGTGCAAACACACACACACACACACACGCAAGCGCAGATACACACATGCATACACACACAGGCACACACACACACACGCACACACACACACACACACACACACACACACACACACACACACACACACACACACACACACACACACACACACACACACACACACACACGCGCGTTAAGGGGTTAGAGAGCAGTGTGCATGTGCTGCATAATTAGTGTAAGTGGAGAGACACACTGGAATGCTACCTTGTACATGCCCTGAGCACTGAATTTTAAAATGACAGCAGGGCGGGATGGGTAAGAATAGCAATACAAGATAGAGACTCAGAGAACTAGACAGACAGACACACAGAGACACATGGGTAGACAGAGACACACAAAGACACAGGCAGGCAGAGAGGCACACCAGCAGACAGACACAGAAAGGGAGAACGAACGACAGAACAACAGAATGAAAGAAAGGGAGGAAGGAAAGAACAGGAATGTTATTTGTTTGTTTGTGTGTGTGTGTGTGTGTGTGTATGCACGCCCACGTGCATTTTATCGCCCAATCTTGCCAACAGCAGGATGTCTGTAAATTCTCCCAGCGCCAGCAGCAGCAGATACTCAGACTTTTTTTATAATCACATTCCGCGCACTGCAGAATCTTTATTGGGTTTAATAACGGCACCAAATATGTTTATTTCTCACATTTTCCTTCTTCACAACTGTTAATGTAACTCCCAACAGACAAGTCATAAGGCAGAGGATTCGAAGTGAACCAATGAGCCTTGACGGATACATCAATGGAAACTCAATAGGTCAACAATGCATCAGACTTACTAAAGTTGGTGGTATTTGGTGTTCTTCACGGTGATGGGGTCCGTTTTGGATCTAGATGTGAAGTCACATGAATCAAATAATTAAACGCGTTTCAAATTGAAAATGCAGCTGACGTGGCAGAACTTGCTTGAGTTTTAGTTTATTTTGACACATCACACCACTAGGCTATTAAATTGCGATCTTACGCATTGAAGCGGGCGCGGACGATCACTCTGCAGAAGTTTCTAAAGCGATGCTCTCTGCCCACGATGAAAAGAGGTTTGTCGAAATACGGGTGGTTCTCCCTCAGCTCTTCCTCTTGGACCTTCCTATTGAACACAAGACATACATGCCGATGGATATTAATGATAGCATTTGCAATATACACAAATCATGGATGTGAACTTGACCCGATCCTTGGTCAGTTATGTTTTTTTTAATGTTTTGGATATATATATATATATATATATATATATAGAGAGAGAGAGAGAGAGAGAGAGAGAGAGAGAGAGAGATTAATATTACATTCAAGGGTCTCCACTTTTGGTTGTTAGTGTGTATACACATGTATGTGTGTATCTATATGTGTGTGTGTGTGTGTGTGTGTGTGTGTGTGTGTGTGTGTGTGTGTGTGTGTGTGTGTGTCATTGTGCATGCAAGCATGTGTACCTTTTCATTTCTGCCTGTTCTTTCTTCTCTTGAATCATCTTGATCTCACTATCCTCCCTCTGAGCGTTACGGTAGCGGACTGTACTGGAATGCTGAAGAGGAATGAGGAAGGGAGAGGCAATGAAACAACGCAAATAACCTCCATACATATCTGCCCAGCAACACATGTGGGATATAAGTACTGACCCTGACTGAACTGCAAAAAAAATGGATGTAGCGTTTGTGATGTCACCCATTGGTTTAAACACGGTCACTATGAAGCTGTAGATTTTGCTTGTGATTTTAGCAACCAGCAGTGGAAATGAACAATATTTGGCACATTGAGGGTGGGAATTGAATGGCTGCTTCGCAGTAGTCTATGTCTAAAATCCATTATTTAAGATGGAATGGAGTAATGGAGTCTATCCTTGACACTAGAGTGGCCAGGGTGTCATCATTATTATCTGTATGAATAACAAAGTTGGCTGCAGTTGTTGTGGAGTTAATAGCAGAGTTGTAGTACAAGTACTTACATCCTGGGTAAGAGTCTCCAGGGACTTCCCTCTGCTGATCCTCTGACTGGTCGATCCATGTCTCAGAGACCTGAGAGAGAGAGAGAGAGAGAGAGAGAGAGAGAGAGACAGAGAGAGAGACAGAGAGAGACAGAGAGAGAGACAGAGATGAAAGGGAATACGGGATGAAGACAAACTGGAAAGGAAACCTACTTCATGTGCAGTAGTGTTCTTTTGCTGTACAGTCCAGTTTTGAGTGTGTGTGTGTGTGTGTATGTGTGTGTGTCACACCTGCGCTCCTGGCGGATATGGTGCTGGACACTGAGGATGGACCGCTCCTTGGCTGGCTGGCCTTCAAAGGATCCACTCAGCATGCGCTGTCTGGTACAAGCTCTGGAAACCACAAACAAAAAGACCAGGTCGTGAGAAAAATGTCATGTTTGTATTACTTTTTGCAATCAGAAATGACATAGCATGTACATTACATGCAAGATAAAAGACACAACAAAAGTTATTTCCACACAACCAGGGTCGGTGGTATTTGCTTTTGGTACAGCGTTTGTTCACTCTGGGTGGAACAACCCTTACCCTCCAGTACACATATAAACACAGACATTAAACATTACGCTGGATGACACAGGCATATAATGCATGCGTGTGTAATGTACCCCATTCTCCTTTTGTTACAGTGTCATTACAATAGTGGCGACCATAAACAGCTGGCAATCACAACACACTCATGGGTCATCAATTATGTTCTGGCCCCCATGCTGTAAGCGGAGCGGCGAGAGGAAGTGAAATGTGATGTAAATGCCAAATTGGCTGTAGTCCTTTAACATTCCATTAGACAATATGTATGTGATTAGCATCCAGCATCCAGCATTTGCTGGCTGTAGCTAACAGCACTAGCAGAGAACCAGAACCAGAAGAGATTGTTATCACCAGCCAGGTGTGGCTTTGCACTGCTTATGAACACACTGGGTGATTAGTTGTTTGGCAATGCGGACGCTTCATTGTGTATATTTGCATCTGTGTACGTGTGTTTTTAAGGCCAGTGTGAGTGTGCATGTGTGCGGGCGTGCGGGCATGCGTGTGTGTGGGCGCGCGTGCGCAGGGTGTGCATGTGTGTAGACGATAAGCATGCACATGTGCGTCATGGTGAGCCAGACAAAGTGTGATGACTACTGAATGGCTGTCTGTCTCCCAGACTAGTGTACAGCCGCCAGATTAGACACGGTGCAGCCAAGCTAAGCTACCGCTAGAGCCAGCTCTACCATGCCAAATAGCAAATTACCCATACGATTAATCTAACAGGGAATGATTTTAAAATGGGTCCGCGCGCATGTGTGTGTGTGTGAACGCATGCGTGTCTGATAAATGGTGAAAAATAAAACTTGCAGCGATGCACCATCCAATCAGCATGTACTTTATTGGTTTTCGCCCACCCCTAAAGAGCATCTATTTAATGACTGAATGAGTTAAAGATGGATCATGCTAATCGGGTCATTTTGTTTTGAAGGAGGGGGTAGCAGGGAAGGCATTAAAAGGAAAAAAAAATCAGATTATGCCTGGTCTTCTATACAGCACACACTGACTCGAACAAGAAAGGGAAATAGGCGCAAGTTTGACAGAGGTGTTGCCTTACCGGAGTATTTTGTTAATGGTGTTTTCTTTCTCCAGCAGATTGCGAGCTCGGATGCTAAATATTGACCTGCGAAGCTGATAACAAACAAGTCCGGTTAGGAAAGATCGCCGACATCGTTACCACAAGGCTATACCATATTTCACGTCAATTGGTTTTATATGCACCGCGTTGATTGCACCTGGAAGTCAATAAGTACACTGCTTTAATTAAATGTACCACTGAAGAAGACAATTCATTGGTAATTGCCAGCTGTCTTTTCTTTTTTTTAAACAGTGGGTACCTTCTGGTCGATATACTTGTTGTCCTCGATGGCCGAGCGCTTGGAGTGGTCGCAGGAAGAGGACGATGCGGACGGGAGGCGGCGGAACAAACAGCTGGTGTCCTGTTGCTGGCGATCTATGAACTGCTTCATGAAGCTCTCCCTGGAACGTGCATGCACACACACACACCGCACACACACACATGCACACACACACACACACACACAAAGGAGGTAATTACTATGAATATTGAGATGGCCCTCCTTGTGATAACAGTCTCTTTGTGCTGCCAGAGCTGGATCCCTCTCATCGGTTCTCATTCTCCTCAACCTGTCTGCTGCATTCGACACTGTGCACCACCAGATCCTCCTCTCCACTCTCGCTGAACTCAGCATCGCTGAGCTGAACTCAGCACCACTGACTCTGCACATCACATGGAATGGTTTGTCCAAACCCTGTTTCTTGACACTGGCGTCCCCCAAGGCTCAGTACTAGGACTCCTTCTGTTCTCCCTATATACTAGATCACTAGGCTCTGTAATCACATCACATGGTTTCTCCAACCAGCAGCTCCTGTAGCAGCTCGCATCAGATTTAGGATAGTGGTGCTGGCAGACAAGGCTGTGACAAAACGATGGTCCCCACCACCTCCCACCTCCAAGCGATGGTCAGACCCCATGCGCCAGCTCAAGGGTACTACCTCAGCTGGCCGGCTGATACCACCATTGCTAAGAGGATGCAAATGTTGTTTAGCTAAGGGCATTCAGACAAAATCAAGCGTTGGGGTGAAAACACCATTCCTCCCATTCATTTGAATGGGGGAAGTGCGTTTGGGCTGCGGCAGTGGGGACTGCAGGGGGCGTCGAAAAAAAACACAGGGCCCTGTGGCGAAAAGTTGAAACAGACTCAACTTTTGGAGACATCATGCTGCGGTGGCAAATCACGTAAGCCAGCGATCAGACGCCCAGTCGCCCACGGGAAGGACCTTATTTACCACGTAGCATTGTAAGCATTCTGCTGTTTACCCAGCAGAGATGGAAGAGAGACTGATCACCGCCGTGATGTCCTTTCCGGAGTTTAACAACCTTGCCACTGGAGAGTACAAAGACGTGAATTGCCGTGCAGTCGCTAGAGCTCACAACATGACGCCAAACAAACGGGCCATGTAGTGACACTGCCACACCACCGCACACCCCTGCACTAATCGCCATGATGCCAGATTTGGTCTGAACGCAGCCTATCTCACAACTCTTCTGTGCTATCCATGCTGTATACCAGAAAGGATAGCTAGACGTAGCAATCATGGTGCACTTAGAAACTTGATCTATTGACATCCTTGCTGTACCAACTGTGATATATTGTTGTTTTACTTACTACTGACTTTACTTATTTTATGTCGCTTTGGACAAAAAATCTGATGAATGCCCTGAATGTAAATGTAATGTATCCATGTACAATCATGCAAAAATAATATATAGCATATAACATTTTATAAAACTACAAAGCAGTCAGAATGTAAACATTGTGGGGAAAAAAATAAAACAAAACAACAACAAAAAAAAGTATAGCATTTGCTCTTGACCCGTTAGCTACATCGCGGTATCAACCGTTGGGAATGGTGATGTGTGTTTGTGTGTGTGTGTGTGTGTGTGTGTGTGTGTGTGTGTGTGTGTGTGTGTGTGTGTGTGGGGGGGTGCATTAATAATCGTTGAAATGATTATAGAGGAGAAACTTAATTATGATGTAGCCTATGTTGTGGATAAAGTTCAGCTATGCTGTTGAACCCTACAAAATACACAATAGGGCCTAACACATATATTCATTACATTAATGAAGACAGACATCTTTTTAACCTCCACTGTAGCCCCTTTAAGTCACTCCACTTCCCATGTTCATGAAATAGTGTATCTAAGATACAGACAGTGTGTAGGCTTCATGTGCATGTTATAACAAATAATCACAGCCCACAACATCAACTCTGTTTCCGCAGAAAAATCTGGACGATACAGAATTTGACGATTACCCTTCAATGGTATTGTAGAGCTGTGTTATTTGTGACCACTCACCTTATTCTGGGAACAGTGAAGTCTGAAGGCAGCTTGGAGATCTTCACCATCTGAGGTCTGTTGGGAAACTTCTCAAAGATCCTGAGTCTGAGTGGGAGTTTCTCCTTGGTGTCTGCGTTGGCCTCACTTTGCTTCAGCTAAAGAGACAGAGACATAGACACAGAGAGAGAGACAGAGACAAAGGGAGCGAGAGTTTAGTTGTTACAATTACTTTGGCAAGAGAGTATGATAACAAATCTAGATGATGAAGGTATAGGAGTATTAATGAACTCACTAATGAAAGATGTGTCTAGTGACAATAGGGAAGACACACATGTGGTTTTAATCTTGCTAAAGCCAGAGCTGGGAGTTGAAGAGGCGCATGAAGAGTATGAGAGTGATGTATGAGAAAGGCGGAGAGAGCTTATGGTTGGAACCCTGAACACTAAGCAGGGATTTCCCAAAGCAAATAATTTGTTACAGATGGGAGGTTTGGTAAGAGGCTTGAGGAACCTGCAGTTAAAATGTTCAGTCAGATGAGGGCAGCAACACACTTACCAACTGGGACACACAATCAGAGACGCCACACATACATTCAGCCTGAAATCCGACTTACTGTCATAACAAAAGAAGGATGCATGCAAAAAAGAAAGAGAAAAGAAAATTATGTGGAAATGGTTAATACCAAAATAAATGGTAATGATGTCTAGATTAATATGTATGCACCATATGCAATGGTGTGCAGGATGGGACATGCAGGGATAATTAAAAGAAAAAGAAAGCTATGTCAATGCGAATGAAACCAATTATTTCCATTTAATTACATAAGGCATGGGCTGATTGAAATTCCCTGGCAGGTATTCTCTGTCTGGGAGCCTGAAGATAACTGTGATGCATTTCAGATTAAGCCTGGAGGTGAAATACATTTGGAGAATGGCAGCTTATCATTTTAAACACGCCATCCACAGCCACCATATATAGACTGAGCTTGCCGACCATGTCCGGCGCTCTGTCAATCAAAGTCATCGTCGTTGGTCTGAAAGAGCTGCTGTGTCTTGTGTGCATTTACTTTGTTTAGTGGATGTGTCTGTGGGGCTCGTGGCTGACAGTAACAGCCTATTATTTTAAGGTGATAATTGTAGCGAGAGAAGAGAGGAAATTGGGAACTTTATATCCCTTTCCATCTCTGTTTTTTTTTGGCAGGTGAAAATGTATATGCCTGACATTGTCTTCTTCTGCAGTGAGTGGGTGACTGTCTCACTGTGATGGCATTAGGCACCCTCGGCCAGCCTAAGCATCCTGCCTATACAGACAAAATCCCAAGATAGCATAGATAGAAGTCAGTCACTCAGTAGAAGACCGAGTGTGAAACTGATAAACTGCGAAAATTGTTATACAATCTGATATATACCAACACGTAGCCGCGCCATGCCCATTCTATTGGTCTATTCTTTAAGTTCCACATTTGATATTGTCAGAATGTATCAAAATCCTGAGTCAACATGTTTTCAACAAAATCATCCCCTAACCTGGTCAAATGAACCGATATGGCATCAATATATAAGTTATAAAGGCAAGGGGAGGAATGAGGGGTCACTGCATTGTCACCCTACGGCTGTCGAGCATATACATCTTGATAAATATCCACACTCGGGTACGTACCTACAGGTCAAGTTGTTACCTGTAGGTCGCATACTAATGTACTATTCATACTAAGTATGACGTCAATGTAGTGTAGTATGTAGTGTATGTAGTGTGTTCACACCGCATTGTATGTGGATTTTGTGTATACGAAAAATGCCTGGATGTATCCTAGATTAGCAAGAATTTCTGAGTATGCAGCATGAGCTTACTAGACATACTCTACTGCCCCACAATGCATTGCCTCTCTTCAGACGTCACCTCTCATCTCCGAAAACGTTGGATCCAATTTCCATACAGGCGTCATTTAGATAAACTGACCACACATTGGAAATCTACAGGGTGACTTTATCGACCGGAAAAATATTAAAACTCAATAATGTGACATATAAACAAATTACAAATTACAAATTACAACAGCTTTCAGCCTGCTTTCAAATCTTCGCTCTCGCTGCCGGTTGGCGGAAATGCATTTCGGAATACTTGGTTGTATACTTCAGTGTGAACGGTCTCAATTCAACTCAACTTTATTTATACAGCACCTTTCATACAAACATGCAGCCCAAAGTGCTTCACACAGCAAAATTACAACAATAAAACAATCAATAAATAAGATATAAAATAAAACAATAAAATACAATAAAAACACCAGCGATAAAAAAATAGCAATATGTAAAAAACAATGAGTAGAACTTAAAAACCAAGGCTATACCATTATAGCCTTAGGTAGCTAGCTTACTACTGGCCTGATTAATCTGAATCAATGTTATCAGTTAGTAAATACCTACATCCATGTGAAATTAATGTAGGTATTTACATAACTACCTTTGCACTTTTAGAGTCCAGTAATCAAGCCAGTGTCCGTGACAATGAAAGTCAGACTCATTGACTCTCCATTGTATTTGGCATACTTGATAACTGACATGCCATGCAACATCCTCTTTAGCTTTTTGAATCAGCTGTCATGTGTAGCACCATCCAAGTTGTGGATGAAGACATGCCTACTAGATGTGAGGGCCAGTGCAGTATAAGAGGTGGGCATTGTTTGGTAAGGAGACAAATAAGTTGTATTGATCAAAAATAGCTTTGAAAGTATACAATAAATTAAGACATTTATCATAACCTATTTCAGCCTGATGATTCCATGAGAGAGGATGCATCCCCCCTCATGTGTCAGTCAGGGCCAATCCAGTGACAGTGGAGGTAGGCTGATAGGAGTGATGGCATTAAATGTGGTGCCTTCAGAAATGTGATGCACATGGATCCCAACATTTTTGGCTCGTGCACACAATGACTTTCCTTTGTGCCCCCTCGGATATTATGGTGGCGTGTCGCTCCTGACACAAAGTATACGGCAAAAGTACAACTTAAATACTAAAAAAGGGACTGTAAAAGTGAAAGCAGAGTTTGCTGGAGGAAACTTTCAGAAAGTGCTGTAGTCATCTCAAACACTACCTGCACATTTGGCTGTTGATTGCCTTTTCCAGCATCACACCAATGAAAGTACACACACACACACACACACACACACACAAACACAGTGCATCAGTTATAATGTGGGCTCTAGTGGTTTCTGAGGTCCTAATCAATTGGGCCAACAAAGCCTCAGACAGAAGCTCAGCACAGTGCAGTAACATGAACATCAGCTCCACACTCTCGTCTACAGCAGCAATCTATTACTAGGGCTTACCCATCTCTTTCCCATGCACACTTTCTGCCCCAACCTTGCACAGAAATGTGCTCAGGCAAGATGCGGTTCTTCTTCCCACCAGGCTTCAAAAATCCTCTCAGTCTTTCGTCACTGTGTTTGCTATATTATTACCCAGCTGCCGTTCTGGATTCCCCACTTAAATAAAAGATTGTTGGAAGAACAGAACAGACTCACCTAAATCGACAGAATCTCCTGTCGCCATGATTGGCATGTGAGATAGATAGGGAAAGGTTTTGCACCAATGACTCTCTACTGATATGAATATTTATTTCATCCTGCTATCTGTGTATATGTAATGCTCAGCAGTAGCACAACGAGTTGACATTTATGACAATTATTCAATCTACCAGACAGGTATGACTCCCATATTTAATACTTTCTTAAATGTAATAAAGTCTGTGAACACTGTGCTTACATGGACCATAGATGGGCCATAGCTCTGTAGAAGGGATTAGGTATAACAGTGTGAACACGAGCTGTTCCAATAGATTGCTGTAGATAACTACCGGTATTTACTATAGCCTCTCCTCTGGTCAATATATCAATACACAATACACAATACGCACAGCATTGGACAGCACTCAGGTTCAGAACACAACTCACTCTTTATTGATCACCTGGCTTTACCTGGTACCACGCAAAAGAGCAAATTGCTCTCTCTCATAGATCTGCATCTGCTGGGTCAGTATAGTATGCGTTGTGAAATGTTTGTTTGTCTGTTGGTGTTTTGGTGGTTGTTCATCTCTTCAGGTGGCATGTGCGACATGCTTGTGTGTGTCCAAGAGATTCAAAAGAAGAAAGATCTCTAATTGGCCTGTATATGACATGTTTCTTTGCATGTGTCAGTGTTAGCGCCAGCCATTGCTTCTCCCTTGTCAAAAGCTGTGATGCGGGCACGTGGCAACCACCGAGACTAATGTGTTCTGCCTCGAGAGTGGCTTAGGTGACATACCCTGGATCTCTCTTATATACAGGCCAATTTCAGGCTTGGCCGGGCTAGAGCGGTGGAGGAGGGGATTTTCATGGGTCTGTTAGCGAAGGCCAAGAGGAGCGCAGAGCGCCACTATTGACCAGCGGCCAATGGAGAACATTGACCCATGTAGCAGTGTTATTTAAGTGCTATTTAAGCGTAGTCGTGGTGGTAGCACCAGAAGAGCAATAATCATCCGCGGCACCAGCGAAGGGCTTAGGTGAACATCCATGGGAATCGCTGATATGAAGTTTTTGTCAGCCTGGAAAAATTACTTTTGCTACTGGGTGTCCTTTGTCAGGGTCATTCTTGAAGCTACACTCCGATGGCAGGAGTAATTCATTGAGAAGTCATTGAGTAGTCATCTTTTAAAAAAATCTTGAAAAAAACAGTGAACAGCATATTAGAACAGCATTTTTTCCTCTTGTTTTTTTCTCAAATTTGATAATTTGTTTAGAAAATATATTGACAGAAACGTAATAGAAACACAAAACGAGCAACAACCCACAGCAGAAATAGTCCCTACGCAAAACAAGGGATAACCTTGCAGAACAAAATACATACCCTTTCATGCGGGAATCTCGCCCACACAGCCAGGCGTTTGTAAGTACATTTAAAGGCAGGTGTCCTCTTATGTCCTCTTTGATCTGAAGAACTCCTGGCTCCCTGTGAAGTCAGTCCAACCAGTGGCTCACCCTGCATTGATACACCTATCTGTTTACTTAATTCGCCATGCACACGGGGAATGCAATAAGCCGTATGGTGGAGAGATTACTGACCTACACACAGGAGTTCTCCCTATGATGCCTGTGACAACAGCTACCAAACATGTGTCAAATATCTTTAGAAATGTTTTCTTTAAATAAATGGTGGGATAATCAATGGGTCATCTGAGGACGGTGTTTCTTGGTGTAAAGCCTTTTTTTAGCACAAGCTCTGGCTCTATTGATTCAGTCAGCTTTGCAAAACCACTTTTATGTAACCCCTTTTACTGTTTTTTTGCTTTGACAAGTCCTCCAGAATGTGTCTCAGGAGCATGGGAATACACAGAGAAAGCAAAATGTGTCCACAGCCACCCACATGACTGCTGGCCACCAGCCACTAATACAATGGGTACATGGGTATGGCAGGGAGGGGGGCATACAGCAGTCAACAGACCTGAACCATTCATACACCGGACGTTAATGTTCTAACCCAAAGCCCTGCTAGGTATCCCGGGGAACATCATACAATATCCATGTGATGAATGTGTGTGTGCATTCATTTGTGTGTGTGTGTGTAAGCCCATATGCTGTGCAGTATCAATTAGGGATGCAAGAAATGCCAACAAATGTAAATCGAATACACGGTCCAAATCTCAACGACTCTCAATGACTCAACATACTTAAGATATGTAAGATATGTGTATATTTGTGTACATATGTGTACATTTCCAACTGCACGACGGTTACACTAGGATGCCCTGTCTCCTGGCCAGGTAGTCACCACTAGACAAACGGGACTCATAATGGTGATCGCGTCTTTAGTTCACCGTGTCACATCGCTAATTCAGAGCGTGAATATCTGTTGAATATCCAATATCTTTCTACCTACTATACATTGTACTTTCAGTTTTGATGTCGAGACGTTCCTGGCGGGCGGTCATTATTGTGAAACTTGTCGACCGTGTGGGGAACTCTGCATACCCGGGCCAACCACTAAACATCGGTGAACAAACATGTTATACAGCCTCTCAACAACAATGCATGACTGCACAATGGCGAAGGCTTTTGACTTTCCAGAATGGAATGGGTCTACACCAGCTGCCACCGATACACTGGTGCCATCATCCTCCTAGTGTCAGCGTGGAATCCCAACCTTCATTGGTTGAAGACCAGGATGAAGCAGCAGGGAGTAGGACCTCCTCACAACTCCATCCTTGCAACATCATGCAGACATGCCCTGCTGTAGCCTCCAACTCTGTCGACAGCAGCAGAGACCAACAGCAGAGACTAGCAAACTGACAGCAGCAGAAACCAACAAACAGAAAGTCCCTTTAGCCCAGTCAGACCAGAGGGTCTAACCTCTCCCCATCATCCAGCGGATCCACCGGGGGCTGGGGGAGCCAGTCCCACCCTTATCACCAGCGGGCCTTGGGAATGACAGAAGCATCATCTCTACCCGGGTGCTCATGAGATCCTCTGATCACTTAAGAAGTTCCAGCCAGACAGCGGGAGCAATCATGTGAAGCCTCCCATAACCCAACGCCCACTTTGCTTGTGAAAATCCCCTTAGCAGTGAAGGATGAGGTCAGACAGGAGTGCTTGCTTGTTTGTCTGGTTGGGGATATTAAGCTATAGTCAACAGAGGCATGGTTCATGTCTGGGTAAGGGGTACAAAGCCTTCGGTGTTAGTTTGGTCTGAGACTGAAGAAGTAGAACTTTGTTCAAATTGATGAAAGCTGTACATGGACTAAGTTGCATTGAGACCACTGCATTACATATTTGATAAGGTCAAGGTAAATGCAAGAAGATTAGCTATTTGAATAAGGACTTGATGAATAATTTGTCTTGATATTTTTTCCTAGGTGGAATCTGTTTTATTCCTAGTACGAAATATGTGGTTTCCTATTTTAATTGAATTTAGATCTTGATTACTCATTGCACTCATTGCACTATGGTATAAAGAACATATCATCAATATCATCAATTACATTATTACAAACGGAGGAATGAAAAATAAAGTACTAATTCCTGTAACAGTTAGGGTTTGATATGTTTAGATATGGTTTCACCTTCATCCTGTTCTCACCCCCCTCCCTGCCAGAACTGTCTCTCACCCCCACTGTTCTTGAGGAGTTAATCAAGAAGCAATTGAGGTGTTGGGATTAGCATTAAATGGCCTTTCATTCATGTAACAGTCAAACAGTAGATCCTCCTCAGACCGACTGGTCTATGTGCAAATCTCAATACCTGTAAAGCACTGTAAGATGCTTTACAGGTATCACATCCCGCCTGTTGATCAACCTAGAGAGGGTGAGGCAGTTTGTGATGTCGGAGGCCTCAGTCTTCTTTCACTGCGATCCATCAAGGGCCAACATGGTGTGATATAGCTATTCATTGCTATGAGCACCATGACATTTACATTTAGCAAACGCTTTTGTCCCAAAAAAAAAGGAATACAACAATATATCACTGTCGGTACAGCAAAGTTTCTAAGTGCTGGCATACAGCACGGATAGCTACTGTAAGATGCTTTACGATGCAAAGTACTATTTAATTGCCAGGACATACAACAATTTTCTTTAGGGGGGTAGACAGAGGAGGGAGGCTAGGAAGAGTCCAGGTGAACTCTGAACAAATGAGTCTTGAGTCTCTTGCAGTTTTCGGTAAGTTGGTAGGTGTTGCCTGTGCATGTGTTCTTGCCTGTGTATGTGTTCTTCTCATTCAGTGAGAGACATCACATGCATGTCCAGATCTAAATATACAAAGCGCACAAGTAAGAAAATAAAAATAATTGCCTTAAATACATCATAGACAGAGACACCTCCACCAGCCAAGGCAGCAGCCCCAGACCTCAGGTTTCCAGGATGGAGGGGAAGGGGGGGTTAGCATGTTACACTGGGGAGGTATAACGGTAATGGGGATTGGGTGTTGTAGTTTTTTATTTTAGGTATGGCAACACTGTAAAGAGTCCAGGTTTTGTGTCCCCTGTTTTGCTTGGATGGGAGGGGGGATAGGCTTCAGCTGGGGATTCTCCTCAGCCTCAATTTGGTGTTGGGGGTATGTGGAGTGTGTGTGGTTGATAGCTGGTTTACTGCCTCACCTGGCCCGAGTCAGACTGATTAGACTGGGGCTGGGTGAGGCTGCATGAGCAACCACGGCACCTAGGATAAACCAGCTATCAACACACATAGTGCTCTGTCAACACACACAGTGCTCTCTACATCTACTTGTGACCTGTGTCGGAGGAGCCCAGCAAAGCCACTTAGCCACGTGTGGTAGAGTCTACTGCCACAGTCACCTTCTCCCTGTCATTAGGTGGCCAATGAGCCATGGTCTGGTTCTGCAGCAAAGCTAGTCAGAGTGTAAACACCCCAGGCCACTCAACTTGCCCACTGTTCCCACACCGCTCATCTGCTAGTCCCAAGGCTTTTTAATGCCTAACATGGGGGACCACACAATACACAGCGGAGGAGGCTTTTAGTGCGGTTGCTAGTTGTTGATTTTGGCCCTAATAGGTGTGTTTGACTCAGGGACATGTGGGTGGGTAGAAATGGTGGCTATTTCAGTGACCTGTGAAATGCTTTCAATTATGTGCGAGTGTGTGCACACGCGAGTGTCCATGCATATTGTGCGTGTGGCGCATTGTGAGTGTGATCACTTGTGCATGTCCATGATGACTTAAAAAATGGACAGACACAGTGGCTGGCTCCTTTAAAACGGTCCAGCACAATACTGAAGGTGACATTCAAGAGATAAGGAGGAGTCATTGTCCTGGGATTCTAAGGATTGTCTCTCTCTCTCTCTCTCTCTCTCTCTCTCTCTCTCTCTCTCTCTCTCTCTCTCTCCCTCTCTCCCTCGCTCCATCTACCTACGGCTATAATACAGTAAAAAAAAAAAGCCCTTCATACAAAATGCATAGTGAATAAGAAGACAAAGGAGTAAAAATAGCAGCACATCCAGCTTTTCAATTGACGGAGGACATGCCAGGCTGACCGAGAGGCAGGTGTACATAAGAGGGACAATCTATCCCCATTGTTGCTAGGGTGACACGCTACGTGCCTGACACAGCTGGGTACCCCCCCCTCCACACACACACACACACACACACACACAGAAGGAACGGGGACAGAAAGAGGTGGTATCCATCTCACCCATCACTCCGACCAGTGACCCGAGACGCCATAGATAAAGGCAATGCCACCTCCCAGAGGGGACTATAAGGCGGGACTAAGGCTTTCCCTCGATGACATTGTACATCAACAAAATGTCCATGCCAAACTCGAACATCCATAGGGCAAATTCTCCGATACGGTTAGAAAAGGGTTTTCAAGAGAGAAGTCGTGTCAGCCATTATGTGCGTGCCATTTGTGTACAGAGTAGAACGGAGAGAACAGAGTTAAACAATCTGGCTAATCTGGCTAAAATAATGGAGTTTGTTTGTTCCAAGTCTTTAATGTTTAACAGAGGCCCATATATGTTTTGTGACGCTGTGTACGTCTAGCCATAAGTTCTAGTTACCTCTGCTGTTTCTTCGTATGCTAGCCAAGGAAGGCTCCATTTAATTAAACCCTCCACCAAACCTAATTTCATGCAATGAATGCATTATACTAATCAACATTGAGTGGAGCATGCACTAGTTAGTGCACTTTTGTGTGTGAGGTGTGTGTGTGTGTGTGTGATTATACCAATGTGTGTCTGTGTGAGTGTGTGTATCATTACACACACACAAGTATTTCCTGCTTCCCCTGGCTCTTGCTCCTGGTTCATCTGCATGGTAAAATAAACCGGGTGTTCATTAGCTTACCCTTGCTACTTAATTGCTAATTAATATGATCTTAATTTGCATGCAGTTATATATATATATATATATATATATATATATATATATATATATATATATATATATATATATATATATGTGTGTATGTGTGTGTGTGTGTGTGTGTGTGTTAAGTGTGTGTTTGTATATGTGGGCGTGTGTACTGCATACAAATTAAATCCCTGTTCCCTGTCGTTTTCCCCAGTAACAGCCAGCATCACAGATGACAATGTAATTTCCTGCAAAAAAAATGCAATAGCATTAGCTAGCCGCGCTATTCTTCCTTACTTTTATTTAATTTGTTTTCAGGAATCTACTCTTTGAGATTATGAAACAGAGAGACGGGAGCAACAAATGAAGACAAATGGCGCTCCGGGGTTTGACAGATGCTGGTCATTCCCACGGACGGCTGTGCAGTAATCAACCAATGATGACAGATGTTCTGTTTTTTTCTTTGTTGCATGCCTTATTGATGAAGTGATTACCGATAAATAAACAGCAGCAGGGTGGGTCATCGATGGTGGCACGCTACACCGCGGCCATGGTAATATGGCTGGGGCTGGGCGAGGAGTATTGAGCAAGAAGCTGTAGCGCAAACATGAATCACACCTCATGATTATAAGAAGCTCTGCATCTTGTTTCCTGTCTGCTTCATTGGCTCGTCATTAAGCAGCACAAAATTATGTTTTTGTGTGAAACACTGCCAATGTGGCAATTGAGTATATTGGCTATGAATTTGTGATGAATCCACTATATGGCGACTGCTACTGTAGTCATATTGACATATTTATTTCATTATAAAAGGTGAATCACAGTGGTATTGTTGATGTAGACCACCAGCTTCCTTGGTTTTGATTCACTGTGGCTCTCAACTAAAGCCACCTTTAATCGAGCATATGGTTTCATAACAAACAGCATTTGTGCAGACATACGGTAGGTCTTGCAGCACTGCACTCAAGTGACAAAAAAGCAAACAGACTCTGGCACTCAGAGGCCTTGCAATCATTAAAATGATAATCCCAACTGAGTTTTTTTCCGCACAAGCTTAGCAGTTTGCGTAGGTGTTGTTATTTTCATTGGCCGCTCGACCTTCCCTTAAGCATACAACAACAAGAGTTTCCTGTCCGAGTTCCATATCTGAGGTTCAGTAAACCAGATGAATCAGCGATGACCCTGGGAGTTCCCGAGCACCATAAGATTGGCCACATTTTTTTCTGATTACTATTACTCTTTACGTGAGTCACCGGCTGCAGGATACAGTGTTGTCTTAAGCCCAAACTACACGGCCGTGTCGGGACAAACGCAAAATTAAAGGTGGTAGGTTGTACAGCCACGGTACATTCGCATTCCGTGTGCTTTGCTCTGTTTAAATCAATATGATTCTAGCTCTTCTTTGAGTCATGCTACAAATGTGAGCAGAAATGTGCTATTTATAGAGTTTCCTATTGTTTTACTAGTGCAAGATGTAGTATATTCAAAATCGGATGTATTATCATGATTTACGGTATCTGTGACACAGTATCTGTGACCAATCACATCATCTCTTGCAGCAGCCAAGCTTGCGACAGAGCCGTAGAATGGAGTTTGCTAGCAATAGCTATCTATCTAAGGTTGACTAGTGTGTCTGGATTCCTGTAAAACGGATATAAGGTGTTTTCTTAAACGTCAAAAAAGCAAGCCTCCTACTGCCAACGCCAGCAACAGATCTCGACCACAAAGTGAGCGCAAAAAAACCCAAAACAAGTTAAGTTAGAATCACTCAGATTTGTTACCAACTTCAAAATGCTAATAAAGTGATACTTGACAAGATACGGTATGCTGAAGCCCTCTCTGCTTTGCAGACAGTGGTGAGGCAGGCTGTGATGCAGGAAGCACAGGGAACACAGGGAGAGGAGGAACAGAGAGGGTAGGAACAGAGAGGAGAGAGAGAGAGAGAGAGAGGAACAGAGAGAGGAATAACAGAGAAAGGAGAAAAAGAGAGACGACAGAGGAACAGAGAGAGGAGAAAAAGAGAGAGGGACAGAGAGAAAATGAGAAAGGAACAGAGAGAATACAAACACACAGAGGAGGAACAGAGAGAGGAGGGAGAGAGAGAGAGAGAGACAGAAGAGGAACAGAGACAGGAGAAAAAGAGACGACAAACAGAGAGAGGAGGAACAGAGAGAGGAGAAAAAGAGAGGAGATGAACAGAGAGAGGAGAAAAAGCGAGAGGTGGAAATGAGAGAGGAGATAATATTCAACTTGTAATAGTATTTTTTCTCTCATTGTGGAAAGTTGCTGCTGCTGCTGCTCCTACAGTTTTTATACTATATAGACATATGCTACATTAAAATGTTCAGCTTCTTCTATTGTCACTACCATTTAAATATCTAAGCGATGTGATTCATAGTCTACTTTAAGCAATTCAGCAATTAGTTTGAGAGTCATGCTCCCCATACACATACATTGCATAATGTTCAGAACTCCACTATAGACGCAGTTTGTAATTGTACATTTTGTGCTACTGGTTGGTTGTACTTCATTCTACAAATAAATACACACATATTCTGAATATCTTTATTTTCCCCCGGTCAAACACAGAGGAAATCTACAAAAGGTGTCTCAGTAGGGACACCTTTGGTTTTGCCGCAGGCGGCACAAGCGACACACAACGCATGCCCCGATTTTAGGTCACGACATGTCAACAACAGCAACAATTCATACTCTACACAGTGGCTGTAATGCCACTGCTCCAGTGTGACATAGGACCATTGGCTCAGTATTTCTATTTCTATTCTATTTTATTACATTTTTTTCTATGCTATTCTACTTTAGTTTGCAAGGTGTATGCGTGCTAAGAATACACCTATTTTTGTACCTCGAAAATTCACAACTACTGATCGAAAACTCCCAAGATACTCTCCGAGACCAAATTTCTATGATTTGCATGAGCACACCTTTTGAATAGATTATTCACCTTCAATTTGTTGTTCCATTATTTCCAATTAATTTGAGCACAGCGATTGTCTGTGGGCTCGACAGACTGTGAAAGGAAAGGATTAAAAGTGTCCCGGGAAAGAAGATGATGGTGTCTGCACACGTAGCATGTGTGTTTCACAACCTTCACTATAGAGAATGATTGATATCTGCTTGGCAACCATGACAACCAACAGCTGAAAAAAAAATGTTGTGACCTTTTCCGTGAAAAAAGGCAAAGGTTTAGTGATGTCACACATTTCCGTTTTTCTATAAATACACACTGCCATGACCCTTCCTAGCCTTTTTTATTTTTGTTGAAAAGTACACTTTTTTTTGTTGTTGATAAAAGCTTTGTTGTCACTGGTTCCTCCTTCTGTGGCAGGGTGATCACCATCTATAATCTATTTTTAGACAGCGGTGATTGAAGCGTCTGTAAAATAGGCAATTTTACAGTCGCTGAGCCTAATCACTCAGTCGTGGGTGGAAAATAACCTGTCCGGGTGAGCTGACAGCATGTGTGCAATGCGAGTGTGGGAACATGCACATGCTTACATAGGTGCTGTGGTGCGTGTGTGTGTGTGTGTGTCTGTGAGCACTTTCGTGTGCCATCCGTTTTCACCCAGCAATGTTTTCTTAACACTAATTGCTCAGTGACTCATCCTTAAAAAAAGTTGTGCAAAGATGCAAATGGAGTAATCGCTCAAAGACTCAACACCTCCACTCTCTGGCAGGGAGCTCGGGAAATATCCTTAAAACAAGCGTAAGTCCTGGATACTGAATGAATTTTGACATTTGAATGTAATTTTGAATATATAAAAATAAACCTGCAGTTGAATACCAAACTGTCAAATGTGAAGAAAATAAATGTGTGTGTATTTTGTTCATCATAGTATTGCTAAAAAGACTAACCTACTTTAATAAGGAGCTTGGGTTTGAGTTATACTGTAACAACAATGTCAATGTTACACTGGCATTGTTGATACTCATTGTCATTGCTTTAACATACATTTCTTTAAAATACACACATGTTTGTACACAACCCTAACAAACTAACACATTTAATTGTATTGTCCATTATCCATGATAGGTCAAATATATATATATGTTTTTCAACTGATCTTAAAACATGTTTTGCTCTACAATGAGATGAGAGAGGATGTGTAATCATAAATATAAATAAACAGATAGAAATAAAGAAATAAATTAATGAATACACATTTGCAAAACACCAAACATCGACACATGTCAGAAACATTTTGCCAATTGAATTTGTTGTGTATGTATCTCCTTTCTAGTTCTAGTGTTTGATAGTTATTTTCCACCGTATCACCCTCTACTCTAACAGATCACACAGCTCTCACCAAAAAACATGGGAGTCCTCTCCCAAACAAACCAACATGGATCGAATTAAACATCTGTGTCATCTGTAAAGACTAGGGATGTCCGATATTATCGGCCCACCGATATTATCGGCCGATATTGGCATAAAAAATCAATATCGGAAAATATCGGTATCGGTTTTTAAAAAAGCTCAAAATGACTAAAGTGGCCTATGGCATGTTATACCTTGTTGGAAAGCTCTAATTGTCCTGAGTCGAATGCAAGCGATCATTTTCTGTTAGTACAAAGACAGTGTGAAATAAATAAACACTTTGTTTGAAATAATTTCAGACATCTGTTATGTTTCAAGTGAGGACGTGGTTTGATGACATCATCAAACGCGCCGCGCCGTCTCAATAACAAGCCTGGGCATGTGCGGCCGTGTAGTGGGACGCTAGTTGTAGCTGTACTTATGTCGGTGGTTTGGAATTATTTCAAAGTTTGGAATTATTTCAAAGTTTCCGCATATATCGGTATCGGTATCGGTTGATATCGGTATCGGAAATTAAGAGTTGAACAATATCGGTTATCGGTAAAAAAGCCAATATCGGACATCCCTATTAAAGACATTTGCAAAATTAACTTCAAACCTGCTTGAGCTTCTTCAGGTCTTCGTCCAACTCCAGATTGTCCAGGATCACGGCCACAAACAAGCTGAGCAGGATCTGAAAGCAGACACAGCAAGCGGCAGGAGAACATTTCAAACAAACATAGTGCTGAGTTTATGATGTGAGCAGCAGCCTCGAACAACCTGACCCCGTCAGAGATGCAATGCTTGCATTATTTTTCCTGTATTTGTAGAATACGCTCTCTGCTGTGTGTGTGTGTGTGTGTGTGTGTGTGTGTGTGTGTGTGTGTGTGTGTGTGTGTGTGTGTGTGTGTGTGTTTGTGTGCAACAGTCATGCTTGTTACGAGAGACACCACGTCTGTCTGGTCTAACGATGTTTGAGTCATTCAGATGCCTCTTGTCAATAAAGCCTTCCATAACAGAGGGGCCACATAATGAAGACGTCAGCACTCTTGCACACGTCTGATCACGTGACATAATGTGATTGAATATAGCACTCTGCAAAGAATGTGTAGTGCAACAGTGGTGCCACAAGAAAGCTCAATTAATTAAATTATTGGAGGACGTTTGATGCAATCCAAGCCTTTGGGTATTCGTATTGCCCAAAAGAGGTTTAAAAAACATAATAACGTAAAGGTTCTACAGATAATATTGGCTAGTTTTCTTCGCAAACATTTTTATGTGTATGCTTGAATTGGATTTTCATGTCACTATTTTTTAAATACTATTTTAAGACAAATCAAACTTGATGGTCATTCAACATAGTGATTTGTCTTTCAGGTTACGATTCAGTTGACAAATTCGACAACTTCAACGGGGAGTTCCTCCTCACCAGGGTGGCAAACAAATGGTAGAGAATGAAGTAGATGGCCACCACCGGGGCCCACATGTGCCCCACGGCTACCAGGGTCTGGTCCATCACGTCCACCCAGCCCTCCTGTGTCAGGATCTGGAACATGGACATAAACGCCTGCGAGGGGTGGAGCAAGAGAGCAAAGTCAAAGCTCTGTGACACTGTGACCGAGGTCTCATACAAGGTATGAGAGAGGAGACATGAATAAATATATGTGCCAGGAGGAGTACAGGCAATATCAACAGTGAGAATGAGAGTACAGTGAGAGACATAGAGGATGAGGAGAGCGTAGGAGACAGTGAGAGTAAGAGAGAGTACAAAGTAGCTAGTAAGGGAGGGATTAGGATGTCTCTTTTCCAGAAATGACAACAAATGGCACACACACACACACACACACACACACACACACACACACACACACATCCCTTCTGACCATCTCCCGCTATCTCGCCACCTTGTCCTTGCTTTTCAGAAAGGGGTTAGAAGAAGTGTGAGCAGAGTAGAGGAAAAGAAAGTGAGATATGCCTTTCTTTTTTTCAGATTTTATTATTTTTATTATTTGTTTTCCTATGCGGCTGTCGTCTCTTCCATGGGTGAAGGTCAGATGAAGGTGTGGGCTGCAGCCAGACGACACTCTGTGGCCCCAGGAGTTATAGATAGACAGCCTGAGCTCCCTGCATCTCTCCATCTCTCGCCTCCAGACAGAGACAACCCTCCCCTCCCAGCCCATCATCCCCACCACCCCATTCCCACACACACACACACACACACACACAAATACATCCCTCTGTTCCAAACACATACGCTTTCACATATCTCTACAAACACAGACACACAAGACAGATATACAGACACACAGACCCCCTCCCCCCACCCACACACACACACACACACATACAGACAGTGTTTGAGGGAGCCAGGATGAGCGGCAACAGCCTCCAAGTGGCATCTGTTTACGAGAGTCCCCCATGTCCCCACGGGGCCCAGTAGCCATGTAATGATGGAGTGAAGGAACGGCGGGAAGGGGAAATAAATAGAAGCCGGGTGGAAAGATGTGGCTAATGAGAGAGAGAGAGGAGCGCACTCAGAAATCAAAGGAGGGGCGGCAGAGGGCTCCACATCTGTCAACACATTCACACCCCATCAGGACCATCTGCGCACCCCCTGTGGCTTACGTGCACGTGTGTGTGTGAGTGTGTGGCATCTATGATGTTTGCATTAATTTCCCTAGTCTTCCCAGTCTTTTACCTTTCTCACTAGATGTGCTTGCATGTTTTATGTCATGCCTAAGCCAGTGGTTCCCAACCTTTTTTAGCCCCATTTTGAGATCTGAAAATATTTGCGACCCCGACTTTTTGTTTCCCTACCCAACCTAACCAACATCTACCCGTAAAATCAACGTCCCAGTGAAGATATGTGCATTGCACCACAGTAAGTGAGTTGTCATCTGTTCGTATATACACAGGACAGGATACATGACACCTTTCAAACCTTTACAATTATTATTTTAAATACAAAATGTAGCTCAAGTAAGTCAGTAGATCAAATATCTGTAGGTTATAGGTCAGCAATCTCCTACGACCCCCATATGCATATCAGGCAACCCAACCTATGGGTTGAAACACTGCGATCGGCTTCTTCGAGATGTTCTGAACCTTGCATACAAAAATGTTGTGGTGGTGGTGGTGGTTCCTCACCCTCGGGAAGGTGGTGAAGCGGTCCAGCTCCTCCACGAAGCAGAACATCTGCAAGCTGATGGCCGACATGACGATGAGCAGACTGGCCGTGAACACCACCAGGCTGCCCAGCTTCTTGCCCGGGCCGAAGATCTTGTACACAAAGTCCTCCAGAGCCGGGGAGATCTTTATCAAACGCACCACGCGCAGCACCTACAATGGGGGTACAGAAGCATGACAAGCATTTGAAAGTAGAGTTTAAGTAATTTCCAGGGGAAATAAACACCAATAAATACCGTAGAGGAATATAATATGGCAGGGAAATTGATCTGGATCAAAATGCCTCATTAAAATACAACACATATAATATAGGAAATATTCCTGGAAGAGAGTAGTGCTACATCTGCTTTTTCAGGGATAATATCATTGAATATCGTAATATGAAAGCAAACATGGGTTAGCTATTGATTAGCTATTGATCAGGATGGAGAGTGTATCGATCCATTCCAGGCGATGAACTCCCAGTAATGCTAAGCTTTGTCATTTGGCCTCGAACCCAAATTGCATGTGGTGACAACAAACCCCTACAGGCAATGCATCTTGGTCAGGTTTTGATCAGGGATCCCTAAAGTGGCTATTGATCCAGCAATCCACACCTCCATGCCTCTGGCTCAGGTTATTTATTTGTTTCCAACCTCAACACTGGGAAGCCAAAGGAATGGCCATCTCCGACCAGTGGAATATACAGCACAATAACAGCCACTGACAAACATTGCTCTCTAAAGTATAACCTAGAGAGTGCGAACAAAAGGAAAAAAACACAATGATGGTGAAGACTCCACAATGACAGATGGGGGGTAAGCTTCTATCACCAGCGTCTGACACCTCCTGATAACCTCTATCAATTTCACAGTGGTGGAGGCCACTTTCCAGATGACTCCCCAAGCATACAATACAGGTCTTCTCCTGTATCTTGTACCTTTTTACTTTAAAACTAACCAAATTCGCCATCTAAACGTATTGTGAGTGATAGTTTAGCATGTTAATGACCACCATATAACCAGGATCCTTCTTATGCAGGATCTCTCTCTCTCTCTCTCTCTCTCTCTCTCTCTCTCTCTCTCTCTCTCTCTCTCTCTCAACCAAATTGTACATCACATCGAATTGTGTGTGTGAGTGTGTCCCCATGGTCTGCATAATGTGCCCAATAAAACATCCAGCAGTTCTCTGTTGGGAAGAAGAGAGAATCTGTATTGTATATACAGTGTTCTGGATAGTAGTTAAGGTCATACAATGGTAATTATAGAGAGTGGGACTTTAAGAACACAACAGAGAGGAAAGAGAAGACTATGACCTTTCAAGATAGAGATACGAAGATGGCCCAAAGGTTGTGCATAGGCGATATGTGACATATACACTACAAGCATGGTTTGAATTACCTGAAAAGGACATGAGCTCCCCTGAAAGCCTATACTTTGAGACATTTAGGGGGAGCTCTAAAACATTGTCCATTTTTGTGTCACAGGTTATAGAGGTTATTATTTGATTTTCTGTACATTACGGTTCCTGAAATAAATAATAGTAAAAAAACAAGCAAGATATTGGCTGTTGTGGAGTGTGTGTGGTTGATAGCTCGTTTACAGCCTCACCTGGCCCGAGTCAGACTGATTCGACTCTGGGGCCGGGTGAAGCTGCACACTGGTGGTGCAGAGCAATCATGGCACCCAGGATGAACCAGCTATCACCACACACACTCAGGAGAGAGCCACTGTCATGAGAGAGTATTACACCTGCTTGGCTTGTACCATCTTGCCATTTTCAATAAATGGATATTCAACTACCTGTGTCTTGTGTCAAAAGGGGCCCAGCAAAAACCACTTGTGTCGTGTGTGGCAGGAACCATTGCTACAACTGTATGATAACAGCCATTTTAAATGCGTAATCACATTTTTCAAGAAATAAATAAATGCGCTGAAAGTGAAAAAGGCTGAAAGGTGTTGCATTTTGCGACGTGCATTATTGCAGTTGGCTGTCATGTAGAAAATGTGTTCGCATAGCACCAGCTGAACTGTAAGATAGGGGGGCAAACCAGTAAGGAGTTGTCTAGCTTCGGAGGTTTACACCTAAATAACCATTTGAAAAAAATTGTCGTCTGTCAAGACACGTGATAACAATGATTGCAGTTCTTTTTTGCTCTTCTCATTCATTTTATCGTTCCCCTTACTGAGTGAGTAAGCCGTGCGCGTGAGCAGCCATTTGCTCAATCTCAGTAGGCCTAAAGAAAGTTAAGACATAAATAAATATAATCCGGCAGATCATGGTTTCTTTACTGTGAAATGGACTGAATTGATTAACATTTCAACAATGCGACTGGAACAGCTGAGCGCCGCACAAGCTCGTCCATACAGCCATGGTTATTACTTTATATCTAATTAAAACAGGAAGCCTATTTAAATGAAGTCCTGAAAAGACTAACTGATCGCGAACGGCAGCGCACCTGACCTGACCGCAGAAGTGCACTGTTGAGAATTGTGAACCAGATTAAATTAAATTATGAAATTAATGATTAGATGGTTTGGGAAACAACACATTGTTTAACGTTGGTTAATTAGGCCTATCAAAAGCATGGTGTAATTCTTATATGCATATTTCTATCAATAGTGTATGGCGTGATTCCACGGTTTATAGGCGTATCGGCAGAAATGCTTTTCTCAGAGAGAAAAAAAAAAGTGTTTAACCAACTTCTATTTCCGGTGCCGACTACCAAGCAACGACAGCAACGACTAGTCAACTAGTTGTGCACGTCCCTAGTTACTATGAGAATCAGTAGTCCATAGTTCAAAACCTTCAGTGAGTGACCATAATCAAAGCAATAGAAACTTGTCAGACAGAACACACACATTAATTACATGACATAGATTAAAATATAACACCATTGATTTGACTTAAAAATGGTGTGACTCAGTTAAAGAAGACATGGTTTGACCTTGCTGTAGTGAAAAGCATTATGGGAATTAGCATGATGCTCCTCAACAAGTCCCTGTCTTTAATGAACCATGCCCACACAAACTGCACTGATCCTATCTGCCTTTCTTAGCAGCTGCTGTCCATACACATGCATGCACACATACACACATGTGCATGCACACACACATACACACACACACACACACACACACACACACACAAACATACACACAAATTAATTCAGGCAGACGGGCACGCTCACAGGCATGCACACACACACACACACACACACACACACACACACACACACACACACACCATCCTAGGACTGAAAACATCACACATTATTACCCCCACTTAGAGAATGATTAGGACAAGGGAACAGCAGGTGCTGCTTTCTAGCTGCTTGCTGCCTTCCTGCAAAAGCCTCCCATTTAAAACAACAGTGGAGGGTGGTACACCACACTCCAACTACACATGTATTCACCTGGTTATTACTAGCATCGATGCTAAGCATCTTCTCACTATTAAAAAACACCAGACACAAAGAGCCCCTTCAGGCAGACATTAACATCAGTGAAAAGTGTAAACATTAGAGAAAATAAATTCAATTCAGATTTCAACGTTATTTCTGTTTGGTATGCTTGCCAGTAGCATGGACAAGTGGTATGATTGATTTGCTCTCATTAATGCATGTTCACACAATCCACTACAAGGAAAAAATGACACTCAATTATTCATAGCATCTGCTCATTGGAGAAATTATTTAAAGTGGAGATGTTTAATGCCAATAAACATTAAGCTCAAACTAAAGTTGTGCACATAGTGGGAAGGTGTGTGTGTGTGTGCATGTGGGTGTGTGTGTACCTGAAAATAGGTGAACTGAGAGTGATAGAGGTCTGGGTAGATGTGCAGAGTGGTCCCGACCACCAGAAGAGACTCAAACTTGTGCAGCGATGAGCTGATGTAACCCGTGAAGCCCAGACACCAGATCTTCAGAAGAGCCTCCAGGTCAAACAGCACCGTAAAGGCAACCTGGATGGAATGGATCCAATGATCAAACATACAAAACAAACATTTGTAGCGTACATAATTCTTGTTCTATATTACATTTATGTTTTGTACGTGCCTATCCAGTAACTTTGTTCATACCATGCACTCAGTAGGAGTTATGAGAAAGTGTTGTCAACCACAATTTATCTCATGAAATTACCTCAGTAGATTATCAAATTAAGACAGACATGGAACCAGCAGCAGACATGCAGGGAGCAGAATGAGGATGAAAGAGGATAGCATATTGAAGACAATTGGCAAAGTGACATTAATGGGCCTTAGCACTCACAAACTGGCAACAATAAAAAAAACTGTAGGATCGGAGGAAGTTAGAAGCAAAAAGGAAATCTGATCCCTCCAAATAATGAAACAATATACACATATTACTTGACGTTTCAATTGCACAGTTGGGGAAGGTGTGTGTGTGTGTAATGAGTGAGCGGTGTGAGAGGTTATATTGTGTTTTCTGTCTTTTCCATTAAACTATGTGTCAGAGTATGAGTACTTCTTTCATGCTTGTTGTCAGCTAGAAAGAGAGAGAGGGAGGTTGACAGGCTCTCTCTCCCTCTCCCTCTCCCTCTCTCCCTCTCTCTCTCTCTCTCTCTCTCTCTCTCTCTCTCTCTCTCACACACACACACACACGCCTTATGTGAGATGCATGAAAACTCTCACAATATCACGCAAACATTCAACATAGTGAGCTGGAAGCCAACGGTCAGGTGGGGTGTGGAAGTGGAAGTGATGACAAGTGGAGCGGTGGTGGTGGAGGAGGAGGGGAGGGAGGGGGAGGAGGAGGGGATGTGTGTCAGCAATACACAACTCACCTCTGCCAGGTAAAACTCATCATAGTGCCGGCGGTGGTTCTCGCCTTTGTAATAGTTGCTAGCGGCAACGATGACGTCCACGGCGACCATGCTCAGGATAAACATGTGGAACACGGAGGAGCGCATCAGTTGCTGTGGAAACAAGGAGCGCTGTCCAATCAAAATCAGTGTAGATTGTCAACGGTATGCAAAGAGGAGTGGGCGTACATCACAAATTAACAACCATTGTGATCGGATTGACATTTGCCATTGTGATCGGATTGACATTTGCATACTTGTTGGTCCTTTTGTTATTTTGTTTTTTTTCTAAGCTATATGAACGTTTCCAATACAGTGTGTTTCAGAAAAATAAAAAAGTGTTTTCTGAATGAAGGGCATTAATCAAACAGGCACATAGACTACACTGCTGGGATTCATTGAATGAGTCTGAATAGTAGTTAAATATAAACTACAGCCTAACACTTTGACATCTTTAAGATATGTTTATTGGTGAAGTACAACTCACCGCAGGTCCTATTTTACCGTTTTGTGTAGTATTTAACTTTGCTGCAGCTAAACTCAATTTCTGTAGACACTACTTTGTCACACAGAGACATAGGCTGCAGTAGTTACAGTGGGGTTTAATAGGAGTGTATGTCAAATCAATCAGGTATTTCAAATCACTGTAGCATCAACCATAAGTATCAGATATTAGTTTAATTTCCATATGACAACAACTCAGGGGTTCTGTCTCATAATCACTGCATATTCAATTTTTGCAGCGTTTCTATGGCGAGAAATCAGTGATTTAGTAAGAGGACACACATTTTTGCTGGGGTGTGGCCATGATCTCGTACAGCTGCTGCGTCCTGGCTTCGTTTGAAGAAAAAGCGACCTGGTAGTCACCGTTAACCCGGCCAATTTTGTCTGTCCTGGCAGCGGGGAGCCCAGATATGGCCGATGCATCTAGGTTTCGACATGCGGTCGAGGACCAATCGGGCAGCAACTCATTGGATATCCTTTTTTTTCTTTGAGCATAAACTTGCTAGCCTCAACGAGCTAGCAGCATACTGAAATGTTCACCAAAGTCTTGGCTACAACTCTGTGAAAGGTTTATTTTTTCGGTTTGAGACCCAAAAGCGAGGGTTACACGATCAAAATCCAGCATGGAAAACTGCTAGAACAGGAGTTCTCAATCTTTTTCGAGCCAGGGAACCATTACAATCGATTACAAGAACCTTACTCACTCAGTAAGCGGATCGATAAAATGAATGAGAAGAGGAAAAAAGAACCGCGATCATTGTTATCACGTCTCTTGACAGACCCCCTACCATAACAATGGTAGGGGGTCTTTCAAGAGACGTGATAACAATGATAAGCCGTGCGCGTGAGCAGCCGTTCGCTCAATCTCGGTAGGCCTAAAGAAAGTTAAGACATAAATTAATATAATCTGGCAGATCATGGTTTCTTTACTGTGAAACGGACTGAATTGATTAACATCTCTTACCATTGTTACCACTGTTATATGCTGAATCTAACCCGTTGAACATGTACCCTAAAAAATATTTTGTCCTTGTATTACTTGCCAGGAAATGTAACATGCACTGGAAATCTTGTGCTGCCCCTACTGGCTCAATGAACTTTCAAGTTATGTCCCCCTTGAAAAAAATGATGCCATGAGTAAGTTTTATTTGATTTTTTTTACATTTTTGATCAATTATGTAGGAGTTGTATTAATTATTTTGCGTACCCCATGGCCATATGCCACGGACCCCTGTGGGTCCCCGGACCCCGCTCTCACAACCACTGTTCTAGACTGCACTCGGCTGTGAGCTCAGCCGAAACTAACTTCAGCGTTGCCAGGCTAGCTCTCTCAGCCGAGTGACGGCTCTCTAAACCTGTGGTTGGTCGAAATTTCATTGTACATTGTACATACTGCCAAATGTCTAGCTATCTTTTACAATTAATAATAAAGCCTGTTATACATATTGCTATAATACATTTGATTCACTTATTCAATGTATACATGTACAATTTACAGAATGTTGCGTCCTGATGTTGAGAGGGGGTAGTGAAAGTAATTCTGGGTAATGTAGAAAAATAGCACACTGGAGCAGATCACTGGAAGCCTGACACGACAGCCGGTGACAAATTGCAAATAACGATAAAGTACAATATTACACATATCAGAAAAAGAATCCCTGGAATGTATAGTAAATCGATGTTAGATGTTTTATAACAATGTCAACGTGTTTTAGCCTGTATTATTCCGTTAAGGACAGATAGAAATTAGATTGCAGAATTCAGTCAGCCCATTCCCTATATGGATATTTCTTTCTTCCTCTCCATCTAGATGAGTGTACATTAATCAAGCGCTTTCTTCCCTCTGGATTCATACATTAAAGAATCATTATGCACAGCGTAATTTTTAATGATGGAAAACAGACAGATGGAGACAGAGATGAAGACAGATGGAGGGTAAGACCGATAGTTGAATTGAAGGAGAGGTGTGTGTATGTGTGTGTGTATGTGTGTATGTGTATGTGTGTGTGTGTTTGTATATATGTTGTGGTCGGAAAGCCGAGGGATATGCAGTCTCTTATTGTATGTGACAACAGACAGGGGAGAGCCGCCGGCTAAACTACAGGGAATGAAAAGCAATCAGAGGGCTTTCATTGGTTGGTAGCGGCAACAGCCATCCAGGACCGCAGAATCAGTGTATATTCAGACATCCCAAATCAAAGCAAGAGAGAAAGGAGAGGAAATAAACTTGTGTTATTTCCCGAGAGAACCGCAACTGTATTGAACGTCCAAAAACAACACAGAGGAGCAGGTGCAACTGTGGGACAAATTGTGAGGTGTCACCAAACAAGCAAAACAAAAAAAAAACGTAATTTTAGAAAAGTAAATATTTTAATTGAATCGACCATTTAGATATCAATCTTTCATGTCTCCTGGATGTTTGAAGGAACAGCTTGTGCGTGGGAAGGATCTCCCTCACATTCAACTAGACTAGTGTAAGTTTGACAGGGGTAGGAGGATTGTGAAAATCGACGGAAAAACAACAAACAAAACAAGACGTTGAAGCGCTCAAAGAGAGTGCCACTGTGGCAAGTATTGCTCGATCAATCCTGTTCTACCTTGAACATGGACTCACTGTCACTATACTGCTCCACCAGGAGCAATATAGTGACCGTCTTCTCAAAGGCCTTAGAGTCGGTCCGTTTTTTATAGCATGGCTATTAAAAAAGGGCTTAATGTATGCGCAAGCACACACACACACACACACACACACACACACACACAAACACACACACACACATATGGACAATTACGGTCAGCTTGTGAGTGACATTGGATGTGACAAAGAAGTTTGACATTTCCAGCTACCAGACGCTCCCCTCCCATGGGTGTTACTGCTGAGTTTCATGATAGTGTGTCTATGTATGAGAGAGGGGCAGAGGGATAAGATAAAAAAAAAATGTGAATGACAGAAGGAAGAACAGCCAGGAGTCAGAGTGTGTGTGTGTGTGTGTGTGTCTGTCACGACCACACACAACTGGTGATCTCATCTAATTTTTGCAAGGACACCGTCTAAAAATATGGTTACACAATGGAATGGTCCATTTCCAACTCCACCAATCACATGACGTGAAAACGAGAAATCATCTACAAGAGAAATCCATGCAGATTGCTGACAATCACCATTTATTCCCAGACAATACCTTTGTTTACATCTTATCTGATCTGCCTTGAAAGTCTATGCATAGTGCCTTGAAAGTCCCCATACCCTCTTGAGGACTGTGAAGCAGTGAACGCACTGTAAAACTGCAACCAAATAACAAAATTCCCAAATATAGAACAACCACATCCCTAATAGCCCTGAGTAAACAACAGAAAACCACCAACAACCCCCTCTTTATCTCACTTACAATCCACATGACTTATGGTGTTTTGCACTTCACCAGATAATGCAGTCAGACAACTCCCGAGGTGAGATGGCCTAGTTGATTTTGAGGGCACCGATGCACTATATATGGGTAGATGTCCAAATCCATTTAAGAGCGACAATTGTGGGACAAGATGGCGCTTCGTCGGCTGTTTGATGTTTCTTAGGGAGAAAAAAACCAAAAACATCCTCCACTTGTTTGATGGATGCCGCGTATTAGTGCTGCCTTTGGCTGGGCCTTTGAAACGCCAGGTGCTCCAATACATATGCACAAAGTCACAAACACACACACACGCACACACGCATGCAAACATACACAGATGTTGTAGTTTCACACATTGACACCAGGAGCCACACACAGCGTGCAATGTGTGTGTTAGTGTTGGGCTTGGAAGATATCCAAATAAAGCTGGCATCTTTCTATCTTTTAGCAGGAAGCAAACCACCCTGGTTTCATTACCAAGCACGATACATTCATGTCATATAAAATACATGATCCCCAAGGTGCCCCATACATGTTTTATGCGTGTCCCTTAACCAGGGCACGAATGCTTTATATAAGTGGGAGGATAGTCTACTCCAGTGGTCAGGGTGTTTGACTCCCATCTGAAAGGTTCTCGGTTCAACCCCAATGTCCCCAGTCTACCTGTAGGCATCCTTGAGCAAGAAGCCTAACCCCTACCTGCTCATTGATGATATTTATCTAAAATCTATATTCAATATTGTATAAATGCATACCATAAGACGAATACAGTCCCCTGTTCCCAATAAAATATTCACAATAAATAGGCCTATCAAAGACATTGTATCACACCAAATGTACCTTGCAGGCTAACAAAAAAAAGCTAATACGGTCCATCTCAGGTTTGCATAAGGTATTAACAGGTCCTTTACTGGTGTTTTTTTTTTTTACAAATTGGACCAGTGAAGAGTTCCATTAGATGTTGAAATAAATCCATCTGTGTCAATAGGATGCATTATTATCAATGCATCCTGTATGATCATCTGCAACCTGGTACCAAGTATAGTTCTACTAAGAGAGAGAGGGAGATAGAGGGAGGGAGAGAGAGGGAGACATGCATAGCCATGATTGTATCCTCCTTCTGTTCTCACCAAGAGGATGCCAAGGAGGACAAACTCTCTTTCTGCTGGCACCAGAGATGGGGGTGGTACATGTGGACATGGCTAGCTATGGATATCATATACTTGGCAAGGCTCACCAACTTGCAAGTTTTCACACAGGAACTGTCACCAACAGACTGAGCTATGTTCAGACGCTAACTTCTGCTACTGTTTTTGTGTTTCTCCATTTTGGCTTTTCCCTATCTTGTTTACCCAGATTTGGAGGAAACTGTGTAGGATTACTGACTTACTCTGTACTTATCAGTTGACTTATCTTGGTAGCACTTTACTTTACAGATTGGCTGAAAAGAAATAGTCACACATCTGAAAATAGATTAGATCAGATAGCAACATGATATTCGGAAGGCAGTGATATAATGTAACAGTTAGATGTAGGACATTCGTATGATATCCCAAAATAATAATAATAATAATAATATAAAATATCATTTATATTAAATTCTGTTGCTATTGCTATATTATTCCGGGGCTGTAGGTAACAACTGGGGAATTGTCAATTTAATAAAAATGTCCTGGCCTCCGGTGTCCTTTCTAATACTAGCATCAAGCAAATATTAGTAGTGAGGAGTTCATAAGAAAGTTAATCCACAACTAACTCTCCCATCATCACTGTGTGTGGGTGTTGGACCTGAGGAGTGGAGCGACGTTGGACTCCCATGGCTCGCTCCACATTCTGAGTGGAGATGGCTGACTCACGGCTTCTGCTGGGAAATGCTTTCATAATAAAACCTGACCCGCTCTGCTGCCTTTGACGTGCCCAAACCCCACTGATGATGGTCTCTCTCTCTCTCTCTCTCTCTCTCTCTCTCTCTCTCTCTCTCTCTCTCTCTCTCTCTCCCTCTCTCTCTCTCTCCCTCTCTCTCTCTCTCTCTGCCACCGGCTGTCTGTTTGGATATGTCTGTACCTTAAGAGATACCCACGTTTTTGGGTCAATATAATTCTCACAATGTCACAATGGCAAATGCTGGCCATGGTAATACTTGTGTTGGAACAGTTTTGTGTCTTGCTTGGTGCTTACCCCAAATGTCCGGTCATCGGCAAAAAATCTCGGGGTGACCTTTGACAGCAACTTTAGATTTAATAAGCAAGTCAGCACGGTGGTTAAAAACAGCTTTTTCTACCTGAGGACTCTGTCTAAAGTAAAGGGCTACCTCTCTCGCAGGGACCTAGAGATAGTAATCCACGCTCTTATTAATTCAAGACTTGACTACTGTAATTCCTTGTATGTTGGCCTTGACCAATCTTTACTATACCGCCTACAGCTAGTACAAAATGCAGCAGCCCGCCTCCTCACTGGAAAACGTAAACGAGATCACATATCCCCAGTCTTGGCTTCACTCCACTGGCTCCCAGTTTCATTTAGAATTGATTTTAAGATTTTATTGTTTGTTTTTAAAGCTCTTAATGGTCTGGCCCCCCAGTACCTGTCAGAGCTCCTACACATTTATGCCCCTGCTAGAGCGCTGAGATCGACAAACCAGCTGCTGTTAGTCGTCCCCAAAACTCGGCTATCAACTAAAGGTGATCGAGCCTTTGGGGCGGCTGTTCCGAGGCTCTGGAACAGCCTTCCCTGGCATATCCGGTCAGCGGGGTCCATAGAGGTTTTTAAGTCCTCTTTAAAAACTCACCTTTTCTCCCAGGCATTCAACTGAGCTTGACATACTTTACACTTGATTGACATTTTATTTGTTTTTACTTATGGTGCTTTTAATTTTAATTTTAAATTGTTAATGTTATGTATTTTAATTACAACATTTTACTGTTTATTTTATGTACTCTGCTGTTTGTATTTTTGCACTCTGTACTGTTTCGTACTGACCTGTACAGCACTTTGGTCAGCTTCGGTTGTTTTTAAAGTGCTCTATAAATAAAGTTTGAGTTGAGTTGAGTTGGTGTCTGTGCCACCCATTTTCCTAACCTAGCACAATGTTTTTGTCGAGTTAGTTTGTTTTGTTTTCACCTGCAGGCTTCTGTGCTGTTTCAATATGAAGCTTGCATGGTAAAAAATAAACCACATTGCTCTTAGACACGTATAACCATTATGTGTTGCCTTCCATCCCTGTATCTTTCTCGCTACTGTAATTCCTTCTTCTCCAAACCCTACATACTGAAATAGACTGACCATAACCCCAACATCCCCTCTGTGTGTGTGTGTGTGTGTGACGCAGCCGTTCCGCGACGCTTACCTTCCTTGGTGGAAATCCGGTATAGACCCAGCTCCCAACCCAACTTTGAGAATAGATTAACGGCGATAATTTTTTTATCGCGCGATAAGAGTCTCGCGTTATCGCAGCGCGTTATCGCAGCGTGTTAACGCCGATAACGGCCCACCACTAATATATATATACTGTATATACTGTATGTGTGTGCATGTATGTGTGCATGTGTGTGTGTGTGTGTCCCGTGGATGTGTGAGCATGTGTTGTACAGGATGTGGGCAATACTAATTAGCATCGGGTTGGCAAGAAAGGTCACACAGGGGCACCGGGAGGGCAGTGTTTGAAGGCAGGGTGTAAGTGTTAGGGGTTAGGGAGTATAAACATCCTCCATCAGAGAGAAGGAGGTGGGTAGGGTCATGAACCTGTTCCTCCAGTCCCTTGGCCTGCAGCACTTGCCCAGCAAGCTTCTAGATTATCCCTCACACTGGGCTGGACGGCCAGGGACTTGAGAGAGGTCAGTGTGGAGTGGAGTCAGTGGTGGTAACACACTGCTCATTTAAATCTATATAATTATATATAGTAAATACTCTACACTGTTACTACAATAACCTACTATATAAAACATATGTATTTGTGTGTTTCTAATGATTTGTATTTATGAAACGCATAACATCTCTCTCTCTCACTCTCTCTCTCTATCTCTTCATGAGGTTTTGACTGATTGAATTGGTAAAAGTGATGGAAAAAAACTGCTGCTAATTGTATTTATTTAAGTGGGGGGGTGGTTGGAGACAGGGTGGGGGTGACTGATTAGATTCAGCGTACGTGTGTCTAAATAAAAACTTTTTTAGGATCAGCAACCAACACCAAATTGCAGACACACACACACACACACACACACACACAAACACAAACACACACACACACACACACACACACAACCCCCCGGGTCTTGATTTTGTATTCATCGGAGGACACTCCCTAAATGAATTGACAGGCACTGTCTTCGCTGAGAGCGAACTGGTTTTCCAATCTGCGGTGTAATTATGGTATAGTGGGGCACCGGGGGCTAATTAAGAGACGAGGCATGTGGGAACAGATACAGGAAGGCTCATTAACCTCTGCTGGTCTATAGAGCCACCAGGAGAGCTACGGGGAAATCTAAAGAAAAAACTGTCTCGAAGGCTGACGTTTCGGCAGTGTACCTGTAGGTAAAATTAAGAGCTATTATTTGAGTATAAATTGTTAGAAATGGCATAGCAATCTTCCAGCTATTAGTGAGTGAAATACGCTGGAAATATGTTAGAATATCTCTTTCGTGTTGACAGCGCCTGCCTCTGTCAAAGCCAATTTAGATTTTAGACCAGCTCATTTCTGACCAATCAGGGCATCTTTTCCATGATTGGTAAAGGGAATTCATCTCGCCTGTCAATTACAGGTGCGTGAAATGAAACACTTCGGTGAAATCGGGTGAGGAAGGGAGCAGAGAGGGAGGGGATTGTTTTTTTGGTTGTTTAGTTTGAAAATCTTGCCTTCTCTCTATTACTTTACCGTTACACCAACAATGGAAAACTGGACCTCTGCTATGAGGGACTATTTTGGTTTCGTGGGTGGTAAGGGGGCTGACGGTGGAGGGGAGCTGCCATTTCCATTCTGTCTCCAAGAAGAGCAGGTGGCTAATCAATTTTGTGTTCTCCACCTGCTGCTGCCCACTGGACTCAGACAGACCTAACGGATGACCGAGCCAGATAGACGGGACACAAGCAGGGACCGACACAAAAACAGACAAAGACAGACGGACGTCACGACCAGTGACACACATAGAGAGAGGATAGATACACACATTAAAAAAGATGCAGACACAACGGGCAGGCAGACGGACAAGTAGGCGGACAGACTTACTTAATAATGTACTACAGTGTTGCTGGGCCGACTTTCCATTCAGCCACAGACCTGTGGCTGAATGGAAAGTCGAGCAGACAGCTATGTTGTGTGTGTGAGTGTGTGTGTGTGTGTGTGTGTGTGTGTGTGTGTGTGTGTGTGTGTGTGTGTGGGGAGAGGGGGATGGGGGAGGGACAAGTAGCGGCAGCCTTAGCAATGGAGGCAAGCCTGTCTGAGTGGAGCTCCCACCTGCCAGCCCCTGAAACATTTTAATCATCTGATGGTCAATTACTCCCGAGGCTGGCAGAGCAGAACCAAACCTCCCAATTTAACGCCTCCCCCTTCCCCCCTCCTCAACACGCACACACACATACACAAACACACACACACACACACACAAATAGCCATCCAATCTAGGTGTACACCACCTGTCAGTCTGTCTGGCTTCCCTATATCTGTCTGCTCTGCACGTGCCGCTTCTCCCTATACCTTCTATAGGCTGGAAGGTGCACCAGTAGGTTTGAGGCAACAAGGTAGGGCTGGGCGATAAATGGATTTTATCGATTAATTCAAATTCATGATTTAGGACGATTTTTAAAAATGAAAATCGATTTTCACTTCAACTAGGGTAATTACGGTACGGCTCCCTCCAGTCACGGCCGGCCGCTTTATTTCAACATCTTAAACAAAGGCACGCAGCTGAGTGGGAGCAGTGTGTGGCACTGCGAGTTGCACAGGATAACGACAGAACCCAGGTAACATTAGCGGCTGCGTTTTCTAAAGGTATCGCGTACGAGAGGAATGGGCCTCGGTGGAAAGCAATAACAGATGTGGTGGCGTTTTACATTGGCAAAGATATGGTACCCATATACACAGTGAAAAAAAACGGCTTCAGACACATGCTCCACACAGTCAACCCCAAATATGAGCAACCAAGCTGAAAGTATTTCGCAGAGGTTGCCCTGCCCCAGCTTTACAACAGAACACGTGAAAAAGTCGAGAAACAGCAGTAGGATGTGCTGTTTTATTCCACAACGACGGACCATGTAGAACAAAAAAATCGATTAAAATCGTA
>JAOPHQ010003734.1:85000-120000 GCA_030340625.1 Merluccius polli
AAATATTCATTTATATGCTGGCTTCAACTGCAATGTCTCACTGTGCATTCTCCATCAAATTGAGTTTGTTTATGTGTGTCTCAGTGTGTGTGTGTGTGTGCGTGCGTGCGTGCGTGCGTGCATGTGTGCGTGTGTGTGAGAGTACATGTTTGCGTGCGTGTGTGTGTCAGGGTCATCAGCCTTGTGTTATTTCTGGTGCATCTTACCTGGAGGCACGCGGGAGCTCGCCCATGTGGTTTGTTGACGTCCACGGCAACGAGCTGCCATCCCCCAGCAGCATCTTCGTGGAACATCTGTGACACAAGGACAGAGGATGAGACACCACACACACACACACACACACACACACACAGACACACACATCCCCCCCCCCATACACAAACAAACATAGACCCCCCCCACACATACATGCAAAAATAAAACACACACACACACACACACAAGCACACACACTAGCCAACAAAAATATCAAAGGTGGTGGACATTACACACCCTGGAGCCACATCTTCATGAGACATCTGCGACCCACGAAAAGATCCCCAGGCATCCCATTTGTGTATCCAGGACACACACACGCACACACATAGCTTCATATATAGCTGATTAAATAGGCCCAGGGATCCAGGGCGGAGCAAAAAAAAACAAGGAAGCGGTCAATGGCCTAAAACACGCCAGCCAACTGGCACGCTGACATTCAACCAGTCATCATTTTCTCCTGACACACATTCATCAGATGTAGAGTACACTAAGGTTTTTTCTTATTCAGTGTCTGGGCTGACTCCGCCCATTTCTCTGTTAGGACCCCATCAAGACAAGATCGACCTTCAGCCCTCATCTCAAGGGCAAGTCATGGACATGTTGCCTTGCTGCCGTATAATACAGCGCTCAGTGGTTAAATGGTGATGGTGCGGGGCTTAGGCAAGCAGTGATAATGACACCTGCTCTGGTTCAACAGGAAACCAGTAGCTGGGCTTTATGTGCACAAGAGTGAAAAGCGAGGGATTAGTGAACGTTATTGTGCATGGTTCCAATGGGTCTGTATAGATGAGTTTTGTTGCTATGAGTAAGTGCAAAGGTTTTCTTGACGAACAAAAAGAATAACCATTCAAATGCTTCTCGTTAATAATGTCATAACACCTAGCAACCTGTGGCATTGTGGCTCATACAAAACAAAAAAGAAAATACCTTTGTTTGAAAGAAATTGGATAGGATTTGCCTAATCCCTTGGTGCCATTCTGCTCAAATATTTATCTTACCAGACTACTACTGATTATGCATTTATTAGACTTTGTTCCAGTCATTGTACTTTGTTCAATTATAAGAAACAGTGCTTTTATTGAGTTCTTATAATCTTCAAAGGGTGCACAGTGTTATTTGCAGCCAGTCCAAGTCAGACAAATCTAATATATAAAGCTACTGCACATGGCTCTAGTCTGCGGCACAATTTAACGGAGGACTCATGATCACTTCAACTTTGGAGATCCCATCGTATATATATATATATTCACCTGATTCGAAAAAATAACTGTTGGATGGATTCATTTATTTAATAAATCCCTCTTTTGTGTTTGCATCATCCTTGGTATTTAGTGGTGGTGGTGACAATACTACTGGAAAGGACAGGAGGGTGTGGGGGGGGGGGGGGGGGGGGGGGGGGGGGGGGTCTGTTTCATGATGGTGGTGACAGCAGAGCAGACTGAAGGAACAGGCGTTGTGGAACACATTCTGTCAACCCGACTCCTCTCGCAGGATATCAGTGGAAGGATGTGTATTGTCCCAGACACTGATTGACAGTTATATGTTACACACAGGCTAATTACTTTTTTCTCCCCACTCAGATAAAGATTAGGGCATAACGATGGCATTGTAATTAAAATTGATATTAGCGGTTAATTGTTTTCAAGGTTGTAACACTTGTCTCCATGCGGCCTGCAAACACCTAAACAAATAGCGAAGCCCTTAATTTAGAAAAATATATTGTATATTATTGTGTGGCACAGCTAGTGTAGTTTCTCACACATACACAGCAATGATCTTACAGTCCGAGACAAGAGATACTTACACCAAGATAATTATTAATCATGTTTTATTTTAACATATATCCAATACATATATTTTAATTTATATCCAAAATACCTGGTTTTCACATACTACATTGATTGGGATATATCGTAAATGTTTGCTATCCACATTAACATCTTGACATATGGTATGAATCATGAGGAATTATTAGCATTATATAATAGTACTATTCAAATCACTGCTGGGTGAACATCCCATCTAAGATAGCATTTTAAATTGAAATGAAATAACACCATTGAAACAATGAAACTACTTGTCACAGCTTGTCAAGCCAATCACATGAGACTGACAAGGTGGACACTCACACACACGCCCCAGACACACAAACACACTCATTTTGATTAACATGGTGCATATGTAATGTTGTTTTGTGTTCAGAATGATTCATCTTAGTACCCCAATTCCACCCTTGCATGTCTGATTAATATTTTAAGATTCAACATCTAAATGCTCATCTCTGTCTCATAGTCATGACACTTATTCCAACTTCAATTAGTTTTTGAAACTGTTTCTTTTCTCTTGATTTCATTCCCTGAAAAAAGAGGCCACTTTTGAAGCCTTCTCTGTCAATCTAGAGAAGCTTGTGAGTCATCTTAATGGGCCAATCAAATGCTTGTCAAATCACTGGAAAAATGATCAGCATGCTGAAGCACAGAATGGCCCTCCATTATACTGCTAAATGGATCCATACAAGGTGAAATGCTGAAATAACAGACGGATGTGAATGGCCTGTAATAAAGGGGGAAATCACCGAACATTCGCCAGGTCAAATCTGTCCAATTGCATATATGTGTGTGTGTGTGTGTGTGTGTGTGTGTGTGTGTGTGTGTGTGTGTGTGTGTGTGTGTGTGTGTGTGCGTAAAGCCCTACTTGTGTCGTCGCTGTGGAGGTAGTGCTGCTCCTCGACCCCCACATCTGCTGGAACTGCACTCTGATCTCAGCAAATGTTTCTATGATGACAGCAATGAAGACATTCTGGGGGGAAGAAGAGAGTTAGCGAGAATATAAGAGAGAGAGACATGGAGCCACAGAGAGACACAGCAAGAGATAAAGTAGAGTAGAGTAGAGAGAGAGCGAGAGCAAGAGAGAAATAGAGAGAGAGAGAGAAATAGTAATAGAGAGTAATAGGGAGAGCGAGAGAGAGAGATAAAGTAATAGAGAGAGCGAGAGAGAGCGAGAGAGAGTGAGAGAGAGATAAATATTGGGATAAAGAGCAAGACAGGAGGGGGAGAGTTCTGAGGCTTGTACTTCTTAATCATAATCACCGGCTGTCATTCTCCGGAACAAATCTCTGATTCACCGCTTCTGCCCAACACTCGGCTGCAGGTTGATGATTGGGGCTACGTGTCCGTTTAAAAAACACAGGGAGGGAGTGTGGGTGGGGTGGGGTGGGGGTTCCTGTCATTTACCTTGACAAGCCAGGCCAGGAAGAAGATGAGGGTTATGAAGTAGAAGTAGGAGCGCCAACGGGGAAAGCTGTCGATGGCTCTGTACATGAGGAACACCCAGCCCTCCTGGGAGGCGGCCTCGTACACGGTGAAGATGCTCGTTCCTGCAGGGCAGAGAGAGAAACAGACAGAGACAGAGCGAGAGTGAGAGAAAATTTAGGAAGAGATTGACATTGGAGACAGGAAGGAAACAAGATATATTTGTTGATGTGACAAATGGCTTACCTTCCTGAACCCCCCCATCACACCTCACTCTACTCATCCGTAACACCACAAAAAGTGGTTCTAGTGCCCCACTCCAATTATCGTGGCACCGACAGGCTCACGCCTTTCAAACATACAGTGCTTTGAGATTACCTTGGAAATTGTGTGCAGATTATAAGAGCAAAGTCTGCAAATAACCACATCAAAGCTTTTTTTCTTTGTTTTTTTTTTTCCAACAAAGAAAATCTCACATTTTTGGAGATGGATCATGTTCAAAGTGTTGCAAAACCAATGAAAAATATAGTTCACTTTCAATTATTACCGAGTATTGTAGCTGGGAATACGTCACGGTATTTGACTTTGTAGGCAAACACAGTGGTGATTTCTGCTTGGCTTCTACTTCAACTGTGTTCATATTAAGGTTTTTAAATTGCCTCTCCTTCCCAGACCTCCAGGAGAAAATAACTAGTGACTAGAAATGCTGAACTGCGGGGGCTGAAAGTGGAGTTTTGCTTGCATCGTGAGGCACTTTGTATGTCTGTGATGTTATTTTTTTTCCCCCCAACACTTGCAAATGGGCCACATTAATGGCAAGGACCTTGATGAGAACAAGAAAGGAGGATTTAAAGAGCTAAGACAAACAACAGCTCACAGGAAAGGAGAATATTCATAACAACACTTTAAGCAGCCACTGGTGGCCTACTTAGCATTTTAATTGTCACCTATCTGACAGATGTTTGTTAATTGTGTCTGTTAATTAAAACTGATATTTACAACACTCTTAAAAACATCTAATGAGATGTTTTTTGTTGGTTTACTACATAGACAGAGGCGATATAACGTTATACATGAACATTGAGTAATATAATAAAACACAGGTATTTACTAGGACACGGATGATGAAAATGGACAAAGTCAGTGATTGTAAAGCAGTAAAAGCCCACATGATCACATCAATAGCTTCCAAGTGGGTTATTTTCAGATGAAAATAACCAAAGCCAAACAACATATCTAAATATATAATCAACAGGTTTACAAAACAGCGGACTAACACAAACCTAACTATAACACCATTACTATGACCAAGATTATACTCTAGGAAGTAATTAAATAATTCTACTGATAATGCAAATGATGATGGCAATAACGGTGATGATGATGATGATGATGATGATGATGGTGAAGTTCAAGTATCCTGTTATTCTAACATATCTGTATATGTAGCACAGGTTTCCTCCGTTAAGCATGTCTCACTCTGTCTGTATTGAGGTATGCAGTGAGCCAAGGCACTGCTAAGCCTTCACTCTCCTTCACAGCAATGTAGAGATTAGAGCCGCTGCACTGTGTAGCGACGCTGGGTTTTAGGGCCTAGCTCATGCGATAAGGATGCGACATGCTGCTAAGTGGTGCAGCTTCACACCAAAGCCAATGTATGTGACTTGTATGTGACTCCCTCTCTCTTACTGCCTTTCCCTCTCCCTTTTTCACATCTTCACATCACATTATCTTTCTCTTTGGTAGGGCTGGGCAATATATCGAAGCCATAAGTGCTGTAGAAAAGGCTGTATTACAGTAAAGTGATGAGAAAAATGAGATTATACTTCTTGTACTTTTCATTTATACAGTATTAAATTCAAACAAGAGTATACAAAAATAGGCTTTTCCATGTGGTTATTTTATATATTTATTTATTGAATTACCAGAAAACATGCTATATTGTTATTGAGATATTAAATTACCTATATATCGGGATAGAAGATTTTGGCAATATCACCCAGCCCTACTCTCTGGCTCTCTCTTTTTCTCAATCTCCCTGATTCTGTTTATTTACCTTTCTCTCTGGCACCTTCTCATTGTGTTTATGCCATCTCCTGAAGACACGCAGATATAATCTCGTCCATTTCTGTCTTCATTTTTGGGGTTATACTTGTGTTTTAAATGTATACGTTTGTGCATGTGTGTGCGTGTGTGTTTGTGTTTGTTTGTGTGTGTATACCTAGTTCATTGAAGCCGCTGTATCCCAGCTCCTGCCTGCTGAGGCCAAGTTCCTCCAGGTTGACACACTTGAAGCCCAGCGGACACTGGTAGCCCTCCCCGTCTGGGGAGCAGTGGGTGTCCGGAATAGCCAGGTTATTCCAGGACACATTTCTAAACAGAGAAGGAGGGGGGGACAAAGATGTGCCCGTTGCTGAGTGTGTGCCTGCTGCTGTTTAACAAATTAAATGAAAGATATTACTAAATGTTTAATGAGCCTGGATTGCGACGGATCCAAGCAGCCGCATGTCGCAAACAACCCAGTGTGGTTGCACAACCTAAATGACTAGAATAGGTAGTTTGTCAATACGACCCAAAACGACCCATAAGAGCGTTCATTGGTACAGCGCCCATATCGGCTGTTTGAAGAAACCACCAATAATTGGCTGTCTTGCTACTTGCATTTACATTATCTTCAATGCAGTTGAAGTGAAAAGGTAAGTTAAGACAATCAAATATTTTATATTTGGTTATGAAATAACCTCAATTATTACACACCACGTATTTCAAATATGCGGAACAATGATCTGCATTTTTGTTCAGAATCCCCCAGCCCCCCAGTTCTTGTATATCTGCAAATATGTGCTTGTTTGCGGCCTATGGCTATAATTAAACTTTCTGTGACATGCACGCATATTTCCTGTATTGTATACATGAACATATTATATGAACACAATATTCCTAACAACCCCTGAAATGATTGGTTCTTGTGATATAAAGGGGACGCTGTGATGAGGTAAATTACCGTAATGTTTAAAATGTAAGTTAATGAGTTATCTGTAAAGTGTAATTTACACAAACCAAAATAAAGATTAATCACCTTAATAGTGCATTTAAAGATGAACGATTAAAGTCGGCTTTAAAAGATAAATGAAAGAAACATGATTAAAGCCTGCTTTTACTCCAAACCCCAGCAGGCTTGTTGCCATAAAGATGCTACGTGCTGGCAGCGGAGCTGCCGTAAATTATTTGGTTGTGTTGTGAATGTAAACAAGGTTCCGCTGCTTAGGGAAAATAGCTTTCTTTTTGAAGCCAAACCGCAATTTACCCAGTTTAGTTATAATTAATACATTATAGTTTTTTAAGTTATCACTTAAATCACTGTCCAAGTGTCACCCCGAGAGACTTGGTTGCCCGGACAGATTTGTTAGTGACACAGCCGATAGTGTGGAAGCAAAACACCAAGCTCAATGATTTCAACGAGGCACCTTTGTTTGACACAATTCATTATTTTATCTTATCGACATTACACATCCAAAGGAAATGCCATCAAACCTGTAGCCTCAAGTTCCAATCATTCACTTATCCATAGTCATAGTCATACCCCAGTGCCTCTCTGAGTGCTGCCAAGGCAATGACCTCTCATGTGTGAGAGGACCTAAGTGTAGCTTTTTATGTGACAATTAAATGTGCATTTTCAATAAAATGTACTTGAGTGGAATGAATAATAAAGAAATGGCGTTCTGCTGTGCTATTCAGCTCATGTCTTGGCTGTCTCTTGAATTCTGATCTCATTCATTCAGCTGTATAGTAGTAAACAGATTGACAGGGAGCTGCAGTGTGTATTGACTATTGGCCCTTTTCACATGACGCCAGACATGTTCCGTTCTGACTCGAACCGGTTGTTTACTTCCGGTCCGAAATATGGAGTTCACCAAGTCGCTTGTACATCTGATAGAAATTAAGAAATACATTTAAAGGTAAACGCTTAACAGAAAGTGTAATTAAACTTGTTACAGCCCAGGCAGGCAGCAATGCATATTTTACCTGTTGCTGCTAGCTAGCCTACTTTTCCAACCATCTAAAGCAGTTACAGAATGGTACATTGGAAATGATCAATAATGTTACCAAGAAAAAATGATTGTAAATACGTAAACATTATTAGTCTTAACTTTACCTTTTGAAATTACTTTGAGTTGTTGTTGAGCATTCCTGAGACAGATGTTCTTTGGTAAAACGGAAATACAGATAAACTGCTTTGCGGAAAGGCAGAAATTAACTGACGTCACTGTGAAAAGGGCCTATTTCTGTTGTTGAACCAGATTAATAGTTATTTCATTCATGAAGATGAACTGTGGAATCTATTTCAATTATCTCAATTATCAACCATATTAGGCTGTTTTCAAAACCCGAAAATTAACACTGTATTAACACTTTTAGATGAACAATTAGTTAGCTTGTCTTTAATTAGAAGTTCATGTGTAAACTAGGTAGCAACAAAAAAAAAAGTTAGTGTAACAGAAAGATTTTCCATGGAGAGCTCCGCCGTTCTCTATCTATCTGATCTATCTCTCCTTCTCTCCTTCTGTGTGTGTGTGTGTGTGTGTGTGTGTGTGTGTGTGTGTGTGTGTGTGTGTGTGTGTGTGTGTGTGTGCTCCCCGAGGACCCGTCATGGTTACAAATTGTAGACCGGGTCCCAAAGTACCCCTACTGTCCACAAGCATCCCCTCCCCCTTTCCCCATACAGATATGGCTAATTGTTGCCACGGCCAAGTGGTGGCAGCCAGGATCCCCATAATGATCACAAATTGTTAGTGGGACGATGGACCACTAGAAGTTGGGTACTCTAGCCTCACTGGAAGTGATTCATTTGGGTATCTAGACAACCAGGAAGTAAAGCATACATAGGTGACCTCTTGGGGTCCCCAAGAGTAGGTGACCCCTAGGTCACCTACAAAAAGCACAATTTCCTGTTGGGATAGAGCTACCTAATTGATAATTCTAGAAGACTTTAATGCCCTCTTTCATATAAAAGAGACCAGACATCTCTATGGTACTCCGAAGTCATTCTCCTAAGGGGGGGCTGCAACCGCTTGGCCGTGGCAACAATTTGCCATATCTGTATGGGCTGTGGTAACAAGGCCTAGGGGCCTACACACACACACACACACACACTAGGGGAACATACACACACACACACACACACACACACACACACACAGAAGGAGAGAGATAGATAAGATAGATACAGTGCGGTAGAGCTCACCATGGAAAATCTTAAAATGACACTAGCTAGAGAGAAATAAAGTTTGTTTTGCTGCATAGTTTACACATAATGACATGCTAATTAAGTAGCTAGCTACTAGCTAACTAATTGTTCATCCAAAGGTGTTAATATAATGTTAATTTTCTAGGTTTGAAAACGTAGCCTAATTTAAGAGCATACTAGACTCTTCCTTCTACTCACACACTCAATAGCTGATAATTGAGATAATTGAAATAGATTCCACAGTCCATCTTCATAAATGAAAGAACAAATAATCTGGTTCTGTATTCCTTATAAATATGCAGCGGTTGCAATTCACAAAGAATCGCGATCATCATTTCGTCATTTCCGTAAGTGCACAAGGGCCGTGTTTCGATTTGAGGCAACACTACCTTGTCCAAATCCACACAATACTCAAGTAAGTACATAGTGTACTGCACACAGTGTACTACATGGAAGTGTACTAACGGAAGTATCTGATTCGAGACAGGCCAATGCCTAATGTGCGTCTACCGGAAACAAAGTATTAACCCTCTGGGGTCTCACGGTATTTTCAGACACATGATTTCAGCGACAAAGTTCAGCTATATTCAGGTTGTATGTATTTCATGATTGTACTTTTTTTTTAAAATAACTGGTAAATGAACATGTTGTAAAAAGTAGTTTTAGAACTGTGCTGGAATGTGTGAAAAAACATGACCTTACCCATTGTGATTAACCTTTTGGTCACTTGAGGTGATTCTGTTAAATCTTAGGAATGTATCAAGCACAAACACTTTCATCTGCTCCATTTTGGACAATTAAATAGCGATCTAAAAATGTATGTATGATTGCTTTGTGATAAAGAATTGGCAGTAGGAGGGGCAATGCCTCATTATGTAAAAGGCTGGTTCACATGTCATCCCAGGTAACACACTCCATACGCCCAGGTCACACCCTATTCTCTTTTCCAGTGTGTAGTAAAGACAACAGCTGAAAAAGGTTATTCTGTGGCATTTATTTGAATCACCACACCATTTACAGTATATACACAGACTGTAAACACAGTGATTCCAAAGTGTTTCATTTTTTTTTCAGTACAAACTCAGAGACAATAATATGGAAGCAGTAAGTCTTTCATTGGCAATGAAAGTCTTGAATCTAAGGCTCCTTCCAAATATGCTCAAACAATAAGTAAAGGAGAAACACGCAAGTAAAAAGTAAAAATAAGAAACAGAATAAGAATCTAAGACATAAAACACAAGTAAGACTACAAATAAGAATCTAAGACATAATAAATTTGTGCAGTTAAAATACAAGATCGAGTCGTTGTAATCGCTGACATTGTAATCGCAGTCCAGGATCACTAGAAGCGCTTCCTGTAAACCGCTATTCCATCTTCCGAAAAGTTGTGTACCTCAAAACAGGTGAATTATGCTTCGACATGCACGTGTATCGGGTTTACAGTGGGCGTTCTCACCATGCCTCCCAGAAAGATTAAAATCAATCAAAACCAAAAGAGTGAAAGAAATTATCAAATCGTTACCATGTGAATAGTCTCTTGTGAATGGGTGGGCGGGTACAACAGTCCTCCAACTCTGGTGTGACCAGACTTATCTAATTCGCGTAATTTAAAGAATGTCATATTATTTAGCAGTGGACACATTGGAAATTGTGGATTATAAGGTTTATGTCAATATTTTTGTCAAGCGTGTATGATTAAAAACTTGTGAAGCTATTAATCTAAAGCTAAAGCAGGGGTGACGTCAGCCAGGCTCAACAGGAGTCAATGAGAAAAAGCGAAAATATATAAAGCGGGTATAAAACTAAAACTGTCAAATTTTAAGTATCTGTTTTATAAGTATAAGTATAAAGATCAAAATGTGATTTGTTAAATGTTTGAACAAAGTTTATAGGTTAAAAATCGAGTTGTGAAGTCTGAAGTACTTGAAGTCTCAGAGAAATGGGCTTTGACTTCCATTATACATTTTTATGTTCAAAAGTTAAATATTTCAAAAAGTATAAAACATTTTAATTAGAAAAGTAATAATAATAATAGAGCTTGATTCCAAGCCAAGATGAACATTTTAAAGGTTAAATGGAGTCTCTAAGTGAAAAGATAGGTGACAAAGTTTGTAGATAATAATAAAGAATAAAGCCTAAGAAGAACATAAGCTGAGCGCTGCCTAGCAGCACTCACCTAATGAATTTAGTCAAATAAAGATGCCTCATTGAAGTCATTGAGCTTGGAGTTTTGCTTCCACGCTATCGGCTGTGTCACTACTAATCTCTCAGAGTGACGTAACAAAAATCGGACAGTGATTCAAAAAAAAAAGTCACGTTGATTACTTAATTAATTTCTGAATTAAAACTAAACCGAGTTAATCCGATTTGGCTTCAAAAGGCACCTTAGAAGATGTCTTTTGCCTAACCAGCACAACATAGTTACGTAAACAACACAACAAAACAATTTACGTTAGCCCAGCTACCACCATGTAGCATCGTTATAGCAACGAGTGTTTGGAGTAAAAGCCGGCTAAAATAATTTATCTTTAAATTATTTAATTACTGAAGTGCATTATAAAGGTGATAAATCTCAATCTGGGTTTGTGTAAATGACACACGTAAACTGTGCTTGCTTACATTCTAAACATTACAGTAATTTACCTCATTACAGCATCCAATTCCTATCACAGTAACCATAAACCAAACATTTTGGGGTTTGTTAAGAATATGTGCTCATTTAATATGTTCATGTTCATGTATAAAATACAGGAAATATGCGGTAATGTCACAGAAAATGTATTTATGGCCATAGACCGTAAACAAATGCATATATATATATATATATATATATATATATATATATATATATATATATATATATATATACGAGAACTGGGGGATTGGGACATTCCAAACATTGTTCCACATGTTTGAAATATGTGGTGTGTTATAAAAATAAATAATTTAGGTTATTTCATAACCTAATATCAAATATTTGATTGTCATAATTACCGTCTTCTACTTCAACCGTGTTGAAAAAATGCAAGCAGCAAGGCAGCCAATTATTGCTGTTTTTTTCAACCAGCCAATAGGGGCACTGTACCAGTAAACGCTGGTACACGCTGAACGCTCATTGAAATTCTGTTGTTTAGGTTGGAGGACAGGTTGAGTGTTCAGAGGGGTTTGGAATTTGAGTTTAAATCCCCATATGGAATTTTATTATTCACATCCCTGGCTGTATTTGAGCCTGGGATAAACTAAGAGAAAATCATGCACAGGTACACAGTATTCAATTGAGTACACAGTATTCTCAAACACACACACACACACACACACGCACACACACACACACACACACACACACACACACATACACACACTACTACCGCCCCAACCCCCCCACCCCCCCCCCCCCCCCCCCCCCCCCCCGCCCCTATCTCCCAATGCGTGATTGCCTTTGTCGCCATGCCTTTTAGCCACAGGTGTTATTCCAGGACTTGCATCATTTCTTTAATGAAAATTAATGATTTCAAATTGCCCAGCCAGACATTCATCCAAATTGTTTATTAAGGGCTACAGGATTAGAAGGGATAATTTATTGCTGTAACACAAAGGGCAGTCATAGGCATAGTGGCGAATCCTGATGCAGCTAATTATGCTGGGTGGCATAATGGCAAATCCCACAGCACCTTATCAGGGAAATCACCTTTCTTCATAACAAAGGAGTGATAAATGATGCACCCAGAGAGAGAGGGAGGGTCCACTAATGCCATGAAATGACTTATTTGCCAAGACCAACATCAAACCAATGTGAATGGTTGGGATTCAGAATTAATCATAGTTAGGTCACCAAATTGTAACAATTCAGTGGAACAGAACTTGAAAAATCCATAGCACATATATGCTGGCTTTGGTGTAGACCACACATTTATACACTGAAGACACAAAAAATAATACACACACATATTATACACAGATGGGGATACACAGATACCCATATTATACCGACTTGTTCTATTATTTAAATTGATTAGACAGTGTAGCCTTTGTAAAGATGATGGGAGATGAGTATTTTCAAATGAAAATATAGGGGATGCGTGGGATTTCATGCAAATCTAGCGGTGATGTTAAACCAAGGTCAAGTGGGATGACCAATGATCGGTCATCTGGAGTATGACAGGAGAGGGGAGACCCTTATTCGCATATAAATCCCAGAGCCCTTCGATTTAATATAAATACCCACAGCAGTGCAACCCTTCCCTGTCAGTCCCCCCGCAATCTCAACCAAATCCCCTGTGTGAGCGGCTCGGGGAAGCGCTGACTTTGGCGCAAAGGACAGATGACTCATAACTTCAGACGTGTCACGATGTCTCGTACAAAATAGTTCTAGAATAGGTCTACATGCAAAAGCCCATAGATGACTGAAGCTATACAAAAAAAGCACAAAAAATGTATCAGAGGTGACCAATGGCTGTGCTGTCGTGATAGTGAACGGTGGATGAGTGCAGTGTCTGTGGAGTATTGACTTTGCCCTTGATGAAATATATACAGTATATCTTGTGATCAAAATGTGCATTTGATTAGTTGTCCATAAAGAAAGAGGTATTTACCCGTTCTGCGTGTCATTGGTAACACAGTGGTGATTGAACGTCCCGAACATTTGAACGCCCAGAATTCCATAAAGGAGGAGAAAGAAGAGCAAGAAGATGGACACACTCCAAATCTGCTCTCCAGACCGCCTAAAGAGAGAGACATTTAGAAAGAAATGTTTTCAATGCATGAGAGAGGAAGCACATGTTTACTGAATATATTTCACAGTTTAGAGTCAATTCACAGTTATATTGTTGTTATAGTTACAATATTGTAGGTATCTTGGTTTTGGTTTTGTCCTATTTGCATATACATTTATTAATTTAAATTTATAAATATTTTGTTATTACATCTTTATGCTATGAAAGGGATAATGTACAGCAAATTACCCTAATCCCCTTCAGGGGTACTCAAGACCTGGACACAAATCACCTTGTCAGGGTTTATTTCGCAATAATGATCAGCTCGCTGTACATTATCTCAATTATTACACAGCTGCTTACTAAAGAAATTAATAATTTGATACAAACATAACACACATTTTATTGACTTAAAAATGATTTTATTGACTTAAAAATTATTTTATTGCTTCCGCTAAAAACAATTGTCTATTAGATTCTACAGTGAAAATAGTGTCCATAGCAATGGTCTGTTATTCAGAAATAATAGACCGTAGAATGCCATGATTAACTAATCAGAATCGAGTATTCAACAAAGCTGTGCTACAAGTCATTTTATTTAAAGTTTATTTGCACTTTTCTTTGTATTTGTGTACAAATACAGTTTCACCTTTCAACATTAAATCTGCCAATGACAACACATGGCCTGTTCTTTGAGGATTAGATGGAGAAGAGTTTAGCTGCCTTTGAAGACTCAGTACGCAGTTACTTATCTAACACTGAGGGATAACAGAACAGTGAGATTGCAATGGATTCCATGGAACATCATTTTCTGATGATAAATGCACACCTTGATAATACTTAATCATATAATTATAAGTACATTATGGATTTATGTTGTCCATTACTTTATTAAGTTAATGCAAGTTATGAAATGGACAATCATGCAATTCAAGTGTGCCTTGTAACTATGCACACTTTGTTTACTGTGTCTAGAAAAAGCCCAAAGCAAATTCTCACAGGTGCGGACAATTAACTTGTATCCAAATGTCATCCAACCGTATAGTATGAATTAGCAAATGAAGGCATTGTTTTACTTGAGGATATTGGTGATGCGTGAGCGAGGAAGCTCAAAGCGAAAGTAGATCCTGAACGCCCGGATCATGATGAGTGCTCTGGGAATTCTCAGCATTCCCCACGGAGACATCTGATCGACAAGCTCTGCGATCTCAAACACCTGCAAGAGAGAGGGAGCGAGAGAGAACGATGATTGATGAGCAGGGTATTTCCCCTACACACTTGTGCTACTCTACTACACAATGGTGAAGTGACGGGGTGGAGACAACAGGGAATAGATGCAATAAAGCTGCTACAGTGGTACAGTTGAGTGTAGTGGCTAGGGTGTTCAAATCCCAGCCGAAAGGAACTGTGTTCTATTCCCCACTGTCCGGCATCCTTGAGCAAGAGTCATCCCTCTTAATGGCATATGTCTGAGTCCTCTGCAAGTCACTTTGTGTAAAAGCATCTGGTAAATTACTGCAATAGCTTTGCTTATGCATCTGAATGAAAGTGTCCTCTAAGTGACAAAATAGTAAATACCTGCAGCACCAGGGACACCCAGATGAAGAAGACCATGAATCCATCAAACATACACCAGCGGTCTTTCCCATAGGAGTTATCACCCTATAGACACGAGGAAAATAGACGGGAAACAGGAAGCATAGAAAGAAAGTAGAAAGAGGTAAAAAGACGATGTGGTTCAAAATAGCACGTTAAAAACATGTTTTCTTTCACCAAATAGTACAAAGAAATGTTTGAAAAAGATTGGGTTCACCTCAAACTATGAAAAAGAAAGAAATATTATAACTAACCCCAAAAATAACGTGAAATGTTTAATTTAAGCTTTATCATCAAAAAGACCTCATCAGCAATTTATTTTGTCAGCGACATGCATGGTCCTCAAGCAACCCAGTCGCCAAAGGCACCTTCTGAACTCAAAAAAGCAAAATAAAAGAGCAGAATAAGTAGTAGCACAATACATCAGATGGAAGAACTGCGTGTGAAATAAAAGTGGACATATTTTGGTTAATGGTCCAACAACACACATTAAAAAAATAAAAATGTCAAAATGACTTACTTTCCGACCATAATTTCACAGCCAGCCCATTGGCATGTTGATAAAGCAGACACATAATGATTAAACTGCTGAACCAAGAACAAACCGAAATACCATGGGGCCAACAAACATGGGCATGCTTAATTAGCACTTAGAAGGTCTGTCAGGAGCTCTTAAGGGGTAAATTTCCCACTGGCTAAAAAGGCTGCAAATAGAAGGGGTATTATCAGGAACACTTTGCAGATAAAGGTTGCTTTTTGATTTTACCACAAGCACCGAATGATGTGTTGCAATGAATAGTGCTGCATTGAATTGTCTGTTTAGCACATTAAATGGCTATTTAATCAGTATTAGTCAAACCTTATCACAAATCAGACTTTAGATTAACATCTAAATAATCGAAAGTCTGATGGCAGACGAGCTCAAATCGGGTGAACAGGGCGTTTCATTTTCTTTCACCTGAAATGTATTTCAACCAATCATGTTGCTGGGGGCGGGGATCTGTAGACACACATTACATGGAATGGGTCTCTCCTGGAAACAACCTGACCAGCAGAACCACAACAAACGTGATATTGCTGACCATTAATCTTGGATCTAGAAGAGGACTTATCACTAAAGCATCTTCTTCCCATTGTCGGTATACTTCGACCAGCACTGATAAACCAAACTTTTCCTGTAGCCGGTAGGAAGTAGGGCTGTAGTCAGCCAAAAAAAATCTTGGTTGACTGAAATTCGACCTACTCTTTGACCAATCATTTGGTTGATGGGGGGAAAAAAATCTAAACTTTATCTAGATGGTATGCACGCGAGGGCAAAGTCTGCAGAATGCTAAAGGATTTAACTCTGCTTCGCACACACACTCAGCTGTTCGTTGAAATCATTGAAATGTCAATCTATTCAGTCCGTTTCACAGTAAAGAAACCATGATCCGCTAGATTATTACTACTTATGTCTTAACTATCTTTAGGCCTACAATGTTTCACACATATTTCCCCGAGTGTCACACGATGTCCTTGATATTAGGAAAAAACTTGTTGAATAGCCTATCAATATCAGTGATCTAATCGTGTAAAATAGTGTCCAGTCTTTAGAACAAGCAAATATCGTCAAACTATAATCACCGCGGTGCGCTTCTGTTTGTGCCTCAGTGTCATTGTCCCTCGCGTGGGTGTACCATCGAAGTATAGTCCACGGTTGGGAGTTTGCGTCTTTTGTCCCGCGAGACGTTACGCACGATTGGGCAGGATTCGGTCTGCATATGTCCGTCCCGCCCCCGAAAATAATGGATTAAGAAGCGCTTTTCTCCTTATGAAAGTAACACCGGCAATTGTCCGACCAATGAGAATTGTGTCAGATTGGAGCGTATCGACCAATCAATCGACCAACCAACCAGAAGGCATTAGCTCTAGTGGGAAGACGAGCTAAATTTCCTGGCTGGACACCAACGTCCTTAAACAAAGTGTCTGTAAAGGTTTAAAATAAAACCTGTGTAGTTGCTGTGAATTAAAGGTCCTATTGATAAAATTTGTATGTAGAAGAAAGAACTGTGAGAAAGGTGCGTAATAAAATTATCGCTTTTCCCTAAAAAAAGATATGATTGTGAATTAATCATTTTAAAAATGTAAATTTCATTCAAAATGAATGTTTTGTTTATCTCCATCTAAGATGTCTGACGTTTTTGTTCCCGCTTCTAACAAGGCTTGTGAGCCAATAGTATAACAACGTTGGTATCACATGGTATCTCTGTGTCATCATCGATAAAGGTTGCCAGTTAGTGTGGCAGCATTTGATGGTAAGCGCCGGACTTTACTCAGGTACCAAAGCCAAGTGCTCAGCAACCAAAGGAGGAGCAAGACCAGGGTGAACACAATTAATTACTCTACCATGAAAAGATTCATCACTTGACATGACTGAGTCTGTCCGAGTCTCAATCCAGTTAACCATGAAATATGCAGGTTTGGCAATGGACTGGCAACAACTAGGGGTGTGTGCTTCGAACAACAGCAGTGTTGTGACGTGAATACAATGGGAGGGGGGAGGGGGAGTGCAACATCTAGTGGCTGAATGTTATCAATAGCACCTTTAAAATAGTGAATAAGTAAAAATTAACAGTAAATTAGTTAGAATTGATATTAACAAGTTAAATAAGTTAAATATGGTTATGTTTAATGAGAATATTTATATAATTTACAAGATAAATCCCTTCTGTATTACTGTTTCATGGCGTGGACTATTATGTTGAAGTGCATCTCTGCCAGAATACTACTTCCTGTTTTGATCAGCGTGGGTGTGTGAGAAATAATGTGACAAAGCGGTGAGATAAAAAGCGGAGAAGCTTGAATAGTTTGTGTTAAAACCTTGTTTTCATTTGCACATGAAGAGTCAGTAAAGTGTTTTTTGCAGGCAATATCTTCCAAATTTTGGTGACAAAATCTGTGAAAAAGGAATTACTTTGAACTTTGGACTGAAAGAAGTTGGAAGCTAACCGGTAGAAATGGCTGAACGACATGTTGAAACGTAAACGTGCTGCAATTCACAGCTATTGACCCGGGTTGAAGAAGAAATAAGCAAGGAAGAACCAAACTGTGATAAACTGCGTGAAATGTTTTCAATGTTGTCCACAAAGGAGGAAACTTTAATTGGCTTGGATCAAGGCATTGAGGAGAGAACTCTGAATGAATATGAAGGGGAAATTGAAAGCATGCAGGATAACCAGGACCGCATTATTCTGTGGAAACACGTGCCACCAGATTGATTCAAAGGAATATGGAGATCACAAGTATCACTTTCGGATCTACGAATATTGATTCCGAAGTTTCACAGAGAAATAAGCCAATGGCAGGAATTCAGAAGCCAGTACGAGACTGCTATTCATACTAATGATGTGCTGTGCAAGTAGGAGAAATGTACTTACCTGAAATCCTACCTACCCGGAGCAGCAGCAAAAGCAGTAGCGGGGTTCACGGTTACTGACAGTAATTATGATTCAGCAATTGATTTGCTTAAAAATAGTTTCCGAAGGAAGGACATTATAGTCAGTGTGCAGTGTCAAAATGACTGAACCCAAATCATATTAAAGGTTTTCAGATATTGCAGCCCTAAGACATTTTTATGATGAATTTACGTAGTTTGGAATCCCTGGGCATTTCCTCTGACACAAATGTTAATTTGTGTCCAGTATTCATGCAGTTAATACCAGATGACATTGTGTTAGCCTACACACACAAGTCAGACCCAAATGGTGAATGGAAAGTGATGCTGCTCAAAGTCTTCAGTGTCTGCTTGCAAAGAAAAATTAAGCCAAAGGAGTTTCATTGATGAGAACCTTGTGAAAGCTCTTAAATTGCCTGTTTATAAACAAGAAACATTGAACTTTCACACATTAAGATCTACCGCTCCGGTGACCAGAAAAAGCAACATTGTGAAGGCAACATTGGAAAATGTGTGGAACACGCAGCAGTGGATTGAAATAACTGCTGTCATTACTCGTCAAATATGCTCTGCTGTAATGAACGTTCCTGAGGAGCATATTCAAGAAGAACTCAAAACGAAATGGTTGCAGCTTGCAGATTTCCTATTAGAGGGTGCTGATGATCCAGAGTTTTGCTAATAGGAGCAGATTTTTACTGGTATGTTGTGTCAGGCCGTGTTGAGAGATTAAATTAATCCCTGGTAGCTTTTGAAAGCACATTTGGATGGGTTGTGCATGGACACAAAAAAAACACATGCACATTAGTTTAGAGGACACTCAGGATTTGCACGCCTTCTGGGAAATTGAGTTCCTAGCCATCACTAATGCAAAAACTGAAAGCCCAGAGGAAACATAGGCTCTTGAGAACATTGAGGGGACCGTAACCTTTAAAAATTGATGCTACCAAGTTAAGCTACCATGGCGACAAGACAAACCAAATCTACCTGACAACTTCAAGGTTGCCAAGAAAAGGTTTAAAATTTTAAAGAAAGGCTAAAGGCTGATTTAACTCTTTTTTGGAGTCTTGCCAAGCCGTTCCTTCTAGCAGCAACTATTAGGAAGCACATCCAACAGTACAAGACAGAGCAACCTAAAACTTTAAAGGAGTTGCAGGAATCATTATATGTTGATGATTTCATTGCAAGCTCATGTGCTCAGTCACTTTGTGCTTCACCTGGTAGTCATTCCAATATGGTACAAAATTGAGTGAAAATGCACAGTTTTCTGTGATTCGAGTGAAAAGGCATGCTACTGTTGTATACTTGCATAACATAATAATATAACCATATAATAAACATAATGAATACAGGAAAATGACAAGCTTTGTAGCTTCAAAGTCATGGGTCGCTCCCCTAAAGAAATTGACTTTACCACACTTGGAATTGATGCCTGCTTTGATTGGAACACGGTTAGGCAATAATCTGCTGAAGTCCCTGAACTTGGAAAAGAATCAGTTAAGAATGTGGACAATGATTTCCTTACATTGGATACGTAGCATTCCACAAAAATGGATGCCAGTTGTGGCAAACCGAGTGACAGAATTAAATCCATCAATTGACAAGTCCAGAGACCTGGTCACAATGCAGTGAAAAAAGAATCTTGCGGATTTACATACAAGAGGCAAAAATGTTGACAGTCTCATCCAAAATCAGCTGTGGTGGAATGGACATACCTTTCTATTGACTGCAGACTGTATAATGGACAAAATACTGACATGGACTGTATTGCACATGACATAGACACTGATTAAGATTAAGTTTCAGGTCGCAGTATAGCTTACTAGCACTTAGCCAGTTGAACCACTGTTAAACCTAGACTAGGTAACTGCATGGTTAAGAGATTCGTAGCCAATGCACGCGCATATCCCAAAACTCAGGGAGAGCTTATCGCAGAGGAGCTTGGTACAGCTGAAATGTACTGGGTAAAAGTAACTCACGAACATTGCTTTAACAAATAAATGAATCTGCCCTTCATCCCGAGACCTCCCATATATAGGCAGCCCCGCCCCCTCCCAATGTAATTTTTGCATTGGTTTGTATTTGATTTTGTGTTTTTGTTTGGAGACTTCGCCTAAACCTTTCTCCACTAAAACCTCTCTATCTTTGCTCTACGTCACTTTATTGGCATCAAATCCTGACACAGGCCCTCATCAGATGTTGTGCTATGGCCCTATAGTGCTATAAAGCTACCAACTGATAATGCACTAGGTGTTAATCACTCTAAAACATGACATTTATTTCAGGCGGAAATAGAATATTTGTATTTATACTGTGTTCTAGCTTTATTCACTCTGATCCAGTAGCATCCACATTGATTATTTCACGTTCTCTCCTCACAGGTGTTATCTTTCATTTGGTACCAATATTAACTTACAAACCCTTGTAGTTCTGGAGACATAAGGTGTGTCTGAAATCGCGCACTTCTATACTTACACTTACTTTTTTCAGTGCACTTTGTGCAAAAACGGAGAGTGTGCCAAAACGCAGTGCACTGGAAATACCTCGGTGGCGCACTCAAAACGATCTAAAATGTGAGTGTGGACCGATGGACACTTTCCACACTCAACGGCCGCCATTTTGTCTACGTAGCGGAAGGGGCGGAATCAAAAATGGAGGACACAGGAGTAACAGTTGAGACCAACGCACTCTACAAATGTAAAATAATATTGAATATGTAAATTAATATATATTAATATATTTCATAGGTAAATAAACTTACCGGTAGGCCGTTTTCCGCCAGGAGGAAAACGGCAAAAAAAAAATACCACCGAAAGAAGAACCGTCAAACTGCAAACTCATTTCCGGTAGGTGCGCGAAGGCTGTTTTAACAGTGCACTGTAGAAATGAGAGCACTGCGCCTATAAGTAAGTGTACTGTAGGGATAATGAAGTGCACTCAATGTAAGTGCACTTATGTAAGTGTGCGATTTCAGACACAGCAATAGTCTATTCAGTTAAAGCTAAATATCGTCTATAGCTCCTTTAACAAGGAGAAGATGGTCCGCAGGTGGAAGTACAGGCAGAGACTTTTCAACAGCCTTTGGAACCGCTGGCGTAAGGACTATCTAATGGACTTAAAATCTGCTCACAAATGTGAGACCCCTACACCCACTATGCTTAAGGTGGGAGGCATTGCTCTTATTGGAGAGGACGATACACCATGCTAAACCTGGAAAATAGGGAAGATTGAAGAGCTGTTTCCAGGGTGTGATGGACTTACTTCTACAGGAAGTCTTTTGAGAAGACCTGTTCAGCTAATATATCCTTTAGAGATTGTTGAATAGAGATGAGAATTTATCGATGATTTTTTAATGCATTAAAAAGCCTTATTGAGATTAATAATTTATTTTACAAAAGTGTCCTGGCCAAGACAGGCAGCAGCACATGTTTCAGACATATAAAATATAACAGTTACAGACTTCAGATCACAGAATGAGTAAACAAAATAATATCATCGTCATCATATCCTGAATCACATAGGGGCTAGCTCAGTCAAAGTATCTACATTTTTGAAAACACCTAGTGACCAGCTCCCGTAGAACCAAATGCATACAAATTCCAACCTGCAGGAGCAGTATACCTAAAAGCCCAACAGTTTAACGATGATCTGTTATTCTTCGGGGGGGAGGATGTTGTGAATTACAATAGTGAATAAGTAAAAATACAGTAAATTAGATAGAATTGATATTAACAAGTTAAATAATTTAATTAAAATATGCTTATGTTATATGATACACCTTGTTTTTATTTGTAACTGAAGTCAGTAGTTGTTTTTTGGACCGATTAAGACTTATGTATGAAATCATTAATAACTTCCACTACAGTAGTAGACTGGCCACTGTAGAAATGTGTAGAGATTTAAATTTGGTAAAATCATCTTGTGCAACCTCTATCTTGCACTTGCGAATGAGTTTATCTTCGGAAGAATATATCCGTAACAAAACAGGAAACACTGCATATCTCTGCCCCTTGTACATTCTGGTTTCCCGCCCGGACACTCCTCAGTTCGCCCAAGTTCAGCTAAAGCGCTGTCAAACTTCTGGATCCCAGAATAAAGCGCATGGTAAAGTGCTCTTTCTGGTACCCAAGAGCTTCTGGGAAATGTATTTTATTAGCAACAGCAAATTCATAGTCCATGTCAGTGGTGCAATCCGTGTGCATGTGTGTGTGTGTGTGTTTGTGTGAAAGAGATTGCTGCTTACAGATCAGCCACCACACTCTGACATATGTCAATAATGTGAATTATGATTCCCTCAATGTAAAACCATCATTCATATCGATAATGGCTTTGCATTGGGAGCAACTTCAAGCTAATAATATTATTTTAATGAATGATTTGGCCTTCAGGTAGCAATGCTCATGTAAATAATAGCCACTTGGCTGCCACGGACAACTGCCATCGTGGCATTAAATAACTGTGTGGTATGAAGGGCTCTCTTTGAGGCAACAAATGGGTTTTCATTTACTTGAAAATACTTCATCCAGAATAAATCTAGACTTGAGTGGTGGCTGTGGTTTTCCAATGAATAATGATTCACAAAAATGCCACAAAACGATCATCAGTGTATTGACGCAACGGACTTGCCTGATGGGATTAGGCTATTGACACAATACTCAAACCAAATACACTTTGAATTGATGGTAAACGTCAAGATAGGGAATGAGGAATGAGGTCTGTTAAATTATACTAATGTGTGCGAAGCAAACACATTCAAGACATGCACCTTATTGCAATTGACTGACAAATAATGTGAGTTATCCAACGTACCTTTCCACATACAGTTTGGATTTAATTCACGTGGTCTCTTTATATTTAGTGGTACATAAGTGCCACAACTCATCACTTATGTGGGAATCAGCACAAACAATCCAAACCAACAAATTATATGAAACAAATGCAATTAACATCAGTTGTCCAGTTGTGCCTTATGTTTACCAAAGATACATGTTTGATTACTTACTTTATTTTTTTCAGTGGTTTTACTCCCACGGTCATACACTGACATCAAAAGCTATCATAATGTTAATATATTGTAACAACCAGTTGCAACAGCTGACTATGATAATGCAACCAATGTATTAATAATTCATTATCAACGCATAACTACACATAAGCAAAGAGCGGTTTAATTATAACGCTCACATAACATGGAATCAATAAGCTCTCCAGATTCTCCTAAAAGAGAATCCAGCCTTCTGCTTGATTCAAGAGGTTGTATTGACCCCTAAATAAACAAAAGACAGAAATGTTGTCCAAATTACACTGCTGTTTCCCCATCCTGGACACTCTGATTCACTGCCTGGTGTGGTTTTGCCTATGTGTGCTGCTTGGTATCCTTGATTTGCCAATTAGGCTGTCCAAGCTTTCCATGGCTGTAATTAAGGGCTCTTTATCTGCCAGCTGCCTGGCTGGGGAAGATCCCATTGAGCTTGATTTCTTCCCCCCTGATTCTCACTGTGAAGAGGGGCTGGAATCTACAGCAATAATAAAACATATACTAGCTTGACTCAACAGAATGTGAAAATGTTGACCATGTGATGGAAGCACATAATTTATTAAAATGTAATCTAAATATTAATATAAAGATGTACAAGACGTAGGGAAAAAATATTAATAGAGGACGTTTTATAGATTTTCCTAGACAAAGCAACGTTTATGTAGTTTTCAAAAGCTTGGGACACGAGTAGCTAAGCTGGAAATGTGAGACATCACAATCTATTCTTTGAGACTTAAATTGCTGAAAATTGTATCAATTAGTTTTAAACTACATTATTCCTTATTATTAATAGTTATCTCTAGTGATTAATAGTAATCTCTAAGACAATAACAACAGAATGATGCCAGTTTTCTGCCGATAATCCCTGGCCTCTCAAAGCGAAAGACATACAAAAACACATTTTATGATGTTATGAAACAGGCGGGCCTTCTGGGTAAAGATGTACTTTTTCGAGCTCCTGTCTTGGGCAACCAATTTTTTCAAACATATTAATTACATTGAATCCCCACTGCCTGCATCCGTTTCACACCAAGCCAGACATGTTTAGTCATTTCTTTAAAGTTTACCAACTTTTTTTTTTACAATGGTGTAAAAACTATTTAATAAATACGTCATGCATAGACATGAGGGAAAAAATATTCCACCGTGATGCATTTTTTTCCCCCCAGCACAGCTACCTTGATGATGCCTCTGATGTGCATCTTGGCGATCATCTCGGCCGTGTAGAGGAACATCAGCAGCGTGTCCAGTGTGAAGGTCACGTACTGCAGCGGTGGGTAGTGCTCGAACGTCTTGGGCGTGTTCATGCACACCGAGATGACACTGATGATGGCACACGCACGGAGCAGCGAGTGCACCCACTGGGAGCGGGGATGGAGTGGGAAGAGAGGGTTTGGAGGAAATAAAAAGTTGCTAAACTGCTTCGCTTATTCATTTTGGACATTTCATTAAATGTGAGATTTCTAAGGGCAAACACTTTGTCTTCTTACAAGCCTATTACCAACTAATTCAGTTCTACCATCTCGTGCTACTGATCATTTATTACATTTTACATGCAAAGGAGATAACAGGGGAGAAAACACACAACAAACACACATTCATGTCACACAAGTGTGACATGAATTTTCACAAGGAAAAAAGGGGTATTGTTTAACCAATTGAGCATATAACACAAACACTCACTGGCTTGTTGATCCAAAAGATGTCGGCGCTGTCTGCTAGGGTTTCGTCGGGCCCGAAGTCCGTCATGGGCTGGGCCTCGACCCTAGAGCTCTGTTTCCTCTTCAGCATGCTGGGGCTAGCCGTGCTATACAGAGAGTGGATCTGACCGAGGGGGAGAGGAACGTGGACCACACACACAGTGACCAGGGCTGACAGGAGACACAGGGAACACTGGCTGCATCCAAGTCTGAGCATTCACATACGCTTATACAGTGAATTCACTGTTTACCGTGTGTGTGATTTTTTTTTAGTAACCAATGCAGTCTAGAGCCGAGCCATTAGGCTTGATATATCTGCCGATACATCTACAAAAGCAATTTAACAACTAGTACTTAACCACTGTTGAAACTGAAGCTTTCAAGAGCTTTTAAAGCTGGATAAAGCACTAAGCTTTACTTAAACTATCTTGAACAAGTGCATAACGTACAATAAGCTACCCGGACTTGAATGGCCAGAACAGAAGAATATGCTTTCAACCAAAAAAGAAGAAAAAATAAAAAATGTGTTGCTTTGTTAAATGGCCACCGTGATGAACAACATGGCACACATGAGACACTGAACGAGTGTATTCACGTCGGCACAGCTCCAGGAACTTACCACCAGACGAGATCATCCATGGTTGTCACCACATTGAACACATTGGTGCTGACAGACTATGCAAAACTGTCAGTACAGTGTTTGGATTTTAGTTTAACATTAGTATAATGTTTTGCTTTCCGCCTGCACATATGTGCAGGGGTGAGGGACATTATTTGCATGTGTGTAAAGCAAACTTTGTTGATGCTTTTGCATGTGTGTGCACTTGATATGTATGTCAAGCTTACAAACAAAAAATAAAGGCTGCTTTAACAGAAGAAAAACAAGAAGAGATGACACCTTCAATGGAGACAAAGCGCACATACCAAAGGGAAAAGTAAAGCTGAAATTGCTCCACCACTGCACATAACATGCGATCAGGCATACCCTGTAAATAACACACGACAGTTAGTCAACATCATGGCATATATGGTTTACAATACACTACCAACATCTACAGTATGCTCATAGAGACAGGAATGCCAACCATGTCTGACACCGAGGCATATATGCGACACGTTCTGTGAGTGAGTGACTGAGTGAGTGAATTAGGTGTTGTGGGAAAAAAATGGATGAGCTACAGAGAAAGGGATCACATGACTCACTGTGAGGCTCCTCATTGGTGCGTTCATCCCCAGAGTCACAGAGAGGTGGAGAGGCCAACCAGAGAGAGAAAGAGGGAGATAAAGATAGAGAGAGAGGGAGGAAGAAGATCCTTGGCACAGAGATCCTGTTGTAGCAGCAAGTGAGCGGTAGAAATCAAAACAGTAGTGAAAAGGGGAAGAGAAAGAGAAGTGCCGGGTACAGTAAAGCTTTAAATAGAAAGAATACAAAACATTAGTCTATTATTTTCCATTTGTGTGATGGAAGGGTGCCGTAACCCTTAACCCTTAATTTCTATATCACTTACAGAAAGTATAGATAGAATAATGTGTAATTATTTATTTGTAACAAATAGGTATATTTATATTTATTTGTTATCAATATATTTATACATAATTAATCAACACTGAACACTAATCCATGGCCAACAAAATTGACCGATATATTGCTGATATCGATAAATGGCAAGTCTTGTTTAATTTAATACAACCTGGAACCACTTTTATTATTTTGATCGTAGCAGGGTAGGCTAGTGCTATATTCAAGCCAACAAACAAACTATCTATAAACGTATATTGAGTTCTATAAACTTCTATTTTCTAACTATTTTGTTCCTACAACAGCTGCCCATTGTGGCATTACAGATTTGAAATATCAGACAATAAGGCCAATTTGCCCCTCTACTTAGAGCATATTTCAACCTATGGCACTTGTTGGCACAGCACCATGTAATATTTTGAAGTGCATAGAGTGCACTCTATGCATTATATACAAATACATTACATACAAAACATGTATTTGCTTATTTTTGAAATTAATCAAATCCTGTCTTGATATATTTTATCTCCTGCCTTCACTGCAATTTAACTTCAACCCTGCATTTGATGAAAAGTGGCATAAAACTCAGCAGGATCAGAGACAAATGTTAAGACAGACAATCTGAGGAAAACAATCTTAACAGCTTTGCCCTTTCCCTATCCTTCTCTGCCCTCCACAAGAAAAGGAACTGTCCTACAAAATGCAAGCCTCATGCAGTTAGATGCAATTTGCAATGTAATTGCTACACTTAGCATATGCTGGTGGGGAATTGAAGAGTGAAAACAAAATTACAGGGTGTAAGTGCTATAATGTGGGAGTAAGATGGCAAAGACTGCAATTATTTTCCCATTTGGAGAGAGGACATATTCCTCACAGGCAGGATGCAATCACTGGGCAGATTAATTGTAACTTTGAGTATCTGCTAGCTATGAAAAAACTATCCGATACTTTGTCAAACTTTCTTTGTGGGAGTTTATTTCACTCTTAAGACATGTAACCTGGCAGTAGCTGCCTAATTATAAGTAAATTATTAGAGGAATTGAAGGGTCTGGTTCTAGCCTACATCATCTACAGGCTAAAGCAAGCCTATTCAAAAGGTGGCCCACATGCAGAAAAGGACCCATTACAGTGTTTCCAATGGTAATTTTTCTAATTAACACAAAAAAACAATCATTTCAACACGTAATATTAAACATATGATCAACATGATGTAGGCTACTTAGTACACAACACATAATTGATTCACTCCACTCAATATTATTTAAGGATTTTTTTCTTACTTACTTACGTAATCATTTTATTTACACTTTTATTTCCGAATGTGTACACACGCACACACACATAAGTAACATGGACACTTTTAAAGTAATTGTGGGTAAATGCCCAGTTAAAAAGCAAGCAAGCCTTGGTGAATGCTCCATGTATTTTTCATTAATAGGAGGGTCGGACGACCCATGTGTTTTTGTAATGTGGCCCGGATGTGAATAGCCCTGAGCTACAGTATAGGACTCAACTGAATAATTAAAACACATTTACAAATCTCACCCAATACAATGGTGCATTTAATACCTGAAGGCATATAATGCAGACTGCCAAGAAACAGGATTACTTAATTAAACAATTATTACCCTACCTCTAACACAGGTCTATTCAACTACGTTGATCTGGACCACAAATAATTTATTAGAACATAAACAATCACAATCAATTTTCCCCAGAAAAGCTGTTTCTGAGAAACAATGAGAGACAGTTCAATGTCCTCCAATTGGAAACCGTTGTATCCACTTTGGCCCACCCCTTCGCCCATGATCCTGCACGCTCTTTGTGTGCACGACAACGTCTGTCTCTGCTGTGGCAAAAAGTTTCACAAGCTAAAACGTCGTTGCCCGCATTATAAAGGCCAACGGTTGACAATGAAACCAGGAGTGGACTGCGAAATATCTATTTAATAATGTTTGACCAAAGCCCATATGTTTGATCTGCAACAAGACTATAGCAGTCACAAAAGAATACCATCTGAGATGGCACCGCGTCACGTATCACTCCAACTTCAATGAAACATAGCAGGTGAATCACAGTGCAGAGCCTCTTTGTGAATGGCCAACAGAGGGTCGCTATAATGGCCCGGTTCCTGTTGGGAACAAGAGAGGAGGACCTTAGCCTCCCTCCGCGTTGCATGGATTCTTGTTTAAAGAAAAAGAAAAGAAAAAAGAAACCATTCACAGATTCTGAAACAGTAAAAGGCTGTACACTAGCTGTCCTTGAAGATGTGGATACCGATGATAAAGTGAAGAAGAACATCATTTCATCCATTCGAAAAATACCACCGTCCGACACAACAATGATCAGAAGAGTCGAAGCTCTTGTGACAGACGTATTAGAAACCCTGTTTGTAAGTTACAACAAGCAGAGGTGATGTCGCTGGCTGTGGATGAGTCAACAGACCGCAGCGATGGAGCAGAGTTGTGCCTGTGTGTACGATCCTTTGATGGGGTGTTTTCGAGAAGATGTGCTTGGACTTCTGCTGAATGTAAATAACATGATCATTATTTGCTTGATGTATTTATATATCAGGTCATTGCTGTTGAATGTTAATGACATGATGCTCGATTGATTTATGCCTGAGGCCATTTATTGTGTTTGTTCATTTGAATCATATGAATGAATGAATAATAAGAGTACTCGTAGCCGATTGTTACATGTTCAATGTCTTTTGATCTGCCTCATTAATTAAATCAGTTTTAAATATATCCTTTGAGGTGAAGTGATTTATTGAAACAAATACTACAAGAACACAGGTCTATGAAGAAATGTATGAACTGACTGCACTAGTTTGTGTTAGATAAACAAATTGTGAATAAACACACTTTATGCACAGTATTAAGGGTATTTAGTGTGTTTTCTTGTCATGTTTACATGTAAGTGCTTAAATGTGATAATTACTCTTCATCTTTTCAGGCCCCCCTTAATTTTTCAATTTCAATAATCTGGCCCTCATTATAAATGAGTTAAATAGCCCTGGTCTAACATCCACACCAGTGAGTGTGTTAATACAAACAGATAAACAACAAAACAACACGTGTGAAAATGTTACACCTTCACAATGCACAGACAGGAACAAACCAGCAGTAACTGAGAGGCTGTATTAGCCGGAAGATTCAATCTCAAAAAGTAGTGCACTGCTGTACAGGCCTGCAGTGGCATTGCCCAGTAGTAGGAGCCACATTAGTGGCTAGGACAAGATTTACATTGATTTAAAACGGTGTTAATGCCAAAAGGAGTAAAATATTATGTTTGTTATAATAATATGCATTCAAGAATAAATGTTTGAACTACTGATTTACTTTGGCCAGTAGGAAGCACAGTGCATGGGTTAGGTATAACTCCAGCATAAGCTATTATGAGGCTAATGGACACAATTAAATCTAAAACATGTCACATCAAATTGGCAAGATCAGCCAGTGTTTAATATTAAAGCAGACATTGTGTCACACCTCATCTTTAAAGGGCCTGGTGCCGCTGGCCCAATCAAAGCAAGGCCTTTCCACATCATCTCATTTGCATGCTCCAGAAAAACTAAAAGAAATACGATGCAAACGGTCATGTCATAACACAGCCCAGTGAAACAACCTCATGTTTTTTTTAGGAAGCCATTGCTCGTACGTATACTGACTGATTTACAAATAGCCTCAACGGCGGCCATCGACGGCACCGCGGTTACTATGGAAACGGATGGGAGCTAAGGCACTAGGCTACATCGAAGATAAACACAAGCGAAATAAAGGGTGGACACCTCGTATCTGTGCCGATAGGCGAGACGATAACGCCATAACGTAAACCGCGATAACAGCCCTCACAGCCGCGCGTCGATAATAACGTGACCGACCGACATCAGCTGAAGAGAATATAAGTGTAGAGGCCTAGCTAAACACACACACACACACACACACACACACACACACACACACACACACAATACCACTTCCTGGGTAACGCCAGCACCCGGGAAACCAGCGTCTCGCGCGTATCTTCTCCAACGGACAAAAAAAAAAGCCGTTCGCTCGAGCAATAGGCGCCGCCATGATAAATATATCGCATTACTTACCGTCAGCCGTTAGTCCCCTGCGGTGGTTTTTCTGGTCGTCCTCCTGCCCATCACATCGGCTGGGTTTTTTTTTTCTCCGTCTTGTTCCGGTGTGTGTGTGTGTATGTGTGTGTGTGTGTGTGTGTGTGTGTGTGTATGTGTGTGTGTGTGTATGATCACGGAGGTGTGCGGATGGAGCGCGCGAGCCGCGATCACATCATCAGCACCCAGATGCGGTTGAAGCGCGCGCCCACGACGGCAGCTGGTGATGGTACAGGGAAGTCACTTCCGGTTTCAGAAGCACCTTGGTGTTCACGTGGTATGATATAATAATAATAATAATAATAATAATAATAATAATAATAATAATAATAATAATAAGAATCATCCGCATCATCATAATAATCATAATAATCATAATGGTATAATATAATATGACACCAGTCAATGTGGGTCTAATTTGCACTGCAATGTATTTGAAACTTTATGTTGTTTTTTTTTGTTATAGCTGAAATCATACATGGCTGGCTGGTTATGAAACAGATTGGGAGATCTCTCTCTCTCGCTCTCTGTCTTTGCATGTGTCTACAAAACAGTACAGTAGGTTACTGTTGCTTTAAGATTTGGTTATTTATTTATGCTTGAAGATTGGAGAAGTTATTAGGCTGTAGGAAATATGTCAATGTGACTAATAGACTAGAAAACCTTGTTGCAGGATGTAGGCTACTTGCAGTGGCTAGTCCTACTAGCTACAAGTCTAAAGTCTAGGAACCTGATCACATCTCAGACCAACCCATTCGATGTGAAAGCCCATGTGTGCTCCACATTGGACTCACAACGCTCATTAATAATGTCCGATGAAGTATTAGATGACAGCATAGGCCTACATAACATAACATGACATAACTTGTGCAAATGACTTCACTAACTTTCAGTTCTACACTGCATATCAACACTTTTTTTCTAAGCTTTCAGCCAATATGTTCTTTGTTTGTTATGGCTCACATTCGCGGGTCATTCATCCAGCCTTGCCAAGACAGTGGTAAACCCCTTCTTAAAAGCATGTGTACATTTCAAAGTCTGAAAGGCCAAACTCGTGTCATAAATAAACCGTTTTGTAAAGGAAACCAGAAAAAGAAAAAAAAAACACAACAGAAACATTAGTATGTTTTCAATTAGCTCTCCAAACCGGTGACTAAACCTTTGGTTTTCTGGCAGGTCTCTCCCTTTCCAACTCCCCAGCCCGGGACTCTTGTCTTCGAGTCAGGACTAATCAAAGGCACTTGTGCAGAGCGCACCGCCGGCCTCTTGAAGGCTCTTGGCCAGCGTCGGCCCAAGCTCTCCTTTTTTTTTCTCTTTTCTTTTCTTTTCTTTCCTCTCTCCTCCTTTCCTTCTGTAACCTTCCTATCCCCTCACACCCTCTCTCTTTCTCCGCTTGTCGGCTAAGGGAAAGGGGGGAAGAAAAAAAAAACTTGTGGGGAATTCCATCAAGCGACTTGACGTGAGGTTTTTTCGTGTGGGGATTTAACCATGCACAGCAGGGCTTTGGTACAGTCCATGTTTGCTCCTCTGCTCCTGATTCTGCTGTCTGGTGTCCAGGACACTTTGCCGCAATCTTTGAGGTGAGTTTTCTACTTCTTTTGCCCTTGTGTTTTTTTTTTTTTTATTGTTCCCTGTCTCTTCGGTGGGGAGGTGGGAAAGGAGCAGAGAATAAAACGAAAGACGCGGCGCGAAAAGGGAAAGGGGGGTGAGCGGTGCAGAGAGCGCCGCTGTCAGGGGGGGAAACTTTTTAGAGAGGAAAATGTGGTTAAACACTCGACTGTTGGTTGTTCTTTGTTGTGCCATTTCTTCGCGTCGCCTTGCCTGTCGGCTGTCAAATAACCGCAGGCGACTGCGGGGAGAGGAAAATAAATGTGCTTTAGTGATCCCATTGGGGAACACATAAAGCGAAACCCGAAAAAAGACAGAATAGTCCACCGATCACATCAATGCAGACTCGCATCTGAAGTGTATATTCCTGCAGACTGTGTGAAAAGAAGTCGAAATTACTTTTTTAAACCAGAGCGTTGTACAAAGGAGCAATGTGTCAGATTCCTCCACCGTTGGCTTTGTAAACTTAAACAAAGCGTGTTGAGAGCTGCAATCTGATGCAGGGTGTGTAAACTTGACTCAGCTGTGGGACGCTGGTGTTGACTCAAAGCAGGTGCACAGGGTTCACGGGTGGCGGCGAGGTCTGCGTCGTATAGACGACGTCCGTTCCTGACGTTTGAAAGCAACAAAAGGGGGTGAACCAATATGTATTGTTCCACCGGACGGGGCAGACAGCTTCTGGGAAGCCAGGTGAGCCGGGTTGCGAGGCTCCTGCATGTGCACTCAGGCGCAATTCATACCCTGTTTGTTCACTAATTAACTTAGCAAAAAAACACGCCTGACAGAGAGACGGAAAAAAAAAAGGGGAAGGTGTGAATTTCCGCTGTGACACGGGGTGAGCTCTACATGTAGTAGGAACACATGCTGGATCTGGTCCTGATTCAAAAAGTGAGCTCAACTGATTCCCAAACAGGAAAGCCGGGCCTGGGTAGCAATGGAAAGGAATGTCAGAAAACAACCAAATGAAACAAATCTCACTGAGTGAACCCTAGGAGCAAAAACAAAGCAGGAGAAGCAGCTGCGGGGCTATGCTCAGGCGATTGTGCACTCTTTGATTTATTGCCATGATGCTTTACTCTCCATTTTGTTCCGACCTTAACTTTGAAATGTTCCTGGGTTTTTTTTTGTTGACGTCGAGAACACAGTAGTTTTTGTAGAGTGCAGTTTCTTCGTCTTTGGTTTTTGTATTTTTTCACATTTCACATTTTAAACCGTGCAATATATGGGTTTTTCCATTATTTTTTCCTGCAGGCCTATGGACACAAGATGTGTTTTAATGTTTTCTAAAGTCATGCATTTTAGAAATGTTTCTGTGTAAAAGGTCTTTCAGGAAAATATCAACCCATTTATCATTGCAAAATTCATATAAGATCTCACCTCCTGCATACATCAGCACGTCCATGCATTAGTCAAACATTGACTTTGGAAAGCTATGGAAGAATGTATACATTGGGATCCAGATGATCTTCCTGAGCAGGATGCTAAACATCCAGATGAAAGACTTTGCGGGACATTTTAGAGTCGGAGACAAGCACAGGGAGAAGGAAAGAAAAGAGAGCAAGAGGGGACAGAGTGCACGTCTGGTAGTAATTACAGTGGTAAAACTGTATCCCTGTCACCTTGTACCTCGACTATAGGAGGAATTTTCATAGGAAAAATAATAAATAGACTTGAAGTTTTCGTGACTAGTTCAAGATCTTAGATGGGAGAATCTTTACTCATCAACAAATACAAATATTATAGGTTCCATTATGGGAAATTGCTCTGTTGACTAAGAACAAAATCCTACCGCGAGCAGAGAAAACAGATCGTATTCGTATTTTGCAATTTGGCTACGGGGCGCTGAAAAGGAGCGGGTGCTGAAATGGAAACCGCGCGCCTTGCGCTCTTTCTCCTGCTATACATTACCGCTAATCATGGCTCTGAGCAGGGGATCTGTAATCCAGTGTGAGAGAGTTTTCTATTTGAAACAAACATGAAAAACAAATAATTTGCATAAAACCTTTTCATTATTTATGCATGTATTCGTCGTTGTTTTGTAGGCTTAAACGAAGTAGACACATAGATAAAAATGGTGGCCAATTCATTTGATTGGATTTGCGGCAACAAAAACCCATTGGGTGTATATGGGAGCTGGCGTCTTGATTCCTATTATCTATGTCTATCTATGGCACTACTCCTCCGGGTGCGTTACCGCCAGTCTCCGCTACGCCGGCTGCCTCAAGCTGTGAGCGGAGGCCGGCCACCCTGGTGGGAGTCCCCCCCCCCAACACACAGGAACACATTGCAGCCACTGGAAGACAGAAAGAAATAATAACATTGCAAAGCTCTAGCTTGCAGCGCAAACTTGGAGCAGCTCCGTTCAGATATTCTGCCTTTTCCATTGGTTGCATGCTGATTATGTCACATCTCTCTCTGTCTCTGTCTCTGTCTCTCTCTCTCTCTCTGTTTCTTCCAGTCAGGGTGCATGTCGGTTGTCCGCGGAGTCGTCACAGCGCCGCTGCCGGACCCCCG
>JAOPHQ010003734.1:122500-130000 GCA_030340625.1 Merluccius polli
GCACGTAATTGGTTGACAGCGAACACCAACTCGGCCAGCACTGGTAAATTAAACTTTTCCTGTAGCCGGTGGGAAGAGACGGTAAAACATCCTGTCAGGACACCAACGTACTTAGACAAAGTGTCTGTAAAGTTTTCAATTCAACACAGTGGACTCGCCGCTCTATAATTACACTTATTTAAACACCTTGACACTTGCGAATGACTTTCTCTTCGGTAGAATATCTCGTAACATAAATATGGTGTTGTAACACAAATGTGGTATCGTAACATAATTATGTTATCGTAATATAAACATCGTAACAAGGAACATGGCGTAACTCCGCCCCTTTCAGTTTTCAAAGAACTGCTGGATTGGAGGTACTATTCCACCAACCTTATATCCTATATCTCTTGTTTCTCCCCTCCTGGCTGGCTGCCCCCAGTGCTCAGGGAGAGATATGACTTTGCTTGTGTTAATCTTGTTCCACAAAGAAAGGAAAGCCAATAGTAATGGTTGAGGGTTCCTAAGTGCCTGTATTTGTGCTGTCAAACCGGACAGATTTATCCATTTTAACCTCGAAACCCCGCAGATGAAGATGAATCTCCAATAAGGGGGAACATTTTAAAACTCTCCAACGAGCGTACCGGCCTTGTAAATGATCGGATGCTAAACGGCCTCTATGAAAGCCTTTTGGGGAGATGAACAGGAATTTGTCTTGTTATTTATTTGTGCAGTTATTTTTGTCCTTTAATTCAGTATTATAATAGTCAACAGTTTTGTTTCCATTAAAACAGTAACCCCCCGCCCCAGCGTTGCAGTTATGTATTGTCTCTCCAAAAAAAACACAAAACTATCCGCCCACACAACCAGAACCAGTCTTGGTACAAATGTGGAGATATTTTGGATACCATGACTGGTCAGAAAAACCACAGACAAATATGCTGGCAGCCAGCGCTGCCTCTCAATAGCTGCAAGAAAGTGTGTGTGTGTGTGTGTGTGTATCTGTTGTCTGTCTGTGTGTGCTCTTTAAGGAAATACTTTTAGCTCAATAGGGATTTTAATAACAAAAGTGTTGCTGCTCGTTATTTCCCTCTCTCTCTCATCTCTCGGTGTAATAAGGATCCACAGTCACATCTGCTCACCAGCTGTACAAAGAACACAACTACCTGTCATTTCACACGTCCGCTGGTGTTTGACTAGGGTGCTGTTGCTCTGTTATTTCGGTTGTCTGACTGTGAAACAGCCTCCTCACGGAGACAAGGAGCCTTCAGACTTCAGAGTTACTTTTCTCTGAAAATGTCCTTGTTCTTCAACACATGTACTGATTTCTAAATTAGCAAGAGGTGTTTACAGGATACCTCTTTATTAGTCCACAACTGAGGGCTGTATGTGGCATTATTAGTGTCATACTTTCAACAACTTGCCCTTTTTTCTCACTCAAATATTTCTCTATGTCTTTCACTCACTCTCTCTCTCTCTCTCTCTCTCTCTCTCTCTCGCTTTTTCATCTCGTCTCATCGTGTCCGTGTCTCTGTAAGTGGAGATGGTAGATTGCCGTTTCCTTGTTCTCTCTCATCTCTGAGCTCTGGGCAGCTTCTTTCCCTCACTGTCAGCTCCTTCACCGGTAGTACACCCAGCACCCGGCTGACGAGTGAAGCAATCGGTATCGCCCGCGCGTCCGCCGTTTCTGCAAGGGTTGCAGCGCAAAGCTGGTCTCATTAGAGAGTTATCTTGTTGGGGAGCAATCTTTAGTGGAGTTTAGCGGCACATTTATTTGAGGTGTGTATCAAAGTTTCATCGTGGGTGGACTTTTACTGCTCAGGAAACACTTAAAGTGCGGTCAGGTCAAGGGATCTTCTTTCCTACCTTATGCAAGCCACCGCCGCTGATGTGTGCGAACATGAAAGCCAACTGTCTTCTGACATGGCAATCTGCTACTTTATGATCTGAGACCGCTTGTTCGTGTCCGCGTCTTCCCTTCATCCGAGCGAGGGAGATTGATCGTGAAGCTGAGATAAATGGTGGGCTGGTGGGCAGTGGCACACGTCACACGAGAGGCCCAACTCTTTCCTTTTGATTTGGATGCTGGGGCTTTGTGTGTTGCTGCACCTCTTTTTAAGATTATATTTCATTCTTTCTCTCTCTCTACCGCACTCTCTTTCTTTCTCAACACACACACACACATACACACACACATATGCCCACACACACAATGTCTCCCTGGTGTTTAGTTTTTCCTCCAAAAGCTATTCAATTTGTTGCCATCGCCTCAAGCGTCTCTGTTGCCATCGCCTCAAGCCAGAGGAGATGTTATGTCAACTACTCGCTCGGGAGAGTCGGCTTATGGGCGAGGCAGGTTCAAGCCAAGCACTTTTTGAAGTCCACTTTTTACACAATAATGTCTCCCCAGACATTGCTCCCCTAACGGATGCTTTGTTTGCAGAGAAGTAAGTGGCTGACAACGCTGACCGTGAAGTGAACCAACGGCACTCGACTCCAACCCAACCCATCCACGGGTTTCGCCATTTCATGAGTTGACAATCTCTCAGGTGTGGAGAGATTACATGTAGAAGAAGAAGTAGGGAAGTGCACTCCCAGAGCCGCCGCCATTACGGGCTATTATGTCTGAACTCTCCCCTTTGACATGTTGTGATGATGTGCTATAATAATTCAGATGAGCTCTTATCGGTAGAGTATGTGCCTGTGCCGTATGAGTCACTTAATGGTTGCAGTGTGGGCTGCACACATAAAGAAAAGGCACTCAAGACGGTCCAAGGCGAAAATGTGTTTCCGATTGGGCTTGATTATAGTTTCCACCGGCATTATTACGAAGACGAAAGGAACAAGCGCTGCTTACTGCCAGCACATCCACGCGGCGCGCGGATCAGAGCGGTGACATTTAATGTCCAGGCGTGATATTAAAGCTATATATGGACCATCTTGCCAGCGTATTGTGAAATGTTTATAGCGCAAAATCCGAGGAGACGGGATGAAAGGATGAAAGGCAAATGCTCCCACGCACGGAGAATGAGTTATTACCTGGGACAGGTGTCTCCTAGATGCGGCCCGCAGAACAAGAGCTGACACGTGCTGTCGTTTCACGCTCCACAACCCACAGGCGGAAGGCAGGCAAAAGAGGGGAATAATTACTTACCACAATGAGTATCGTGTTATGTGGAGAAAATGATCCAAACAACACAAAATGGGAAATGTCATTGTGATAGGAAGCTTCGAGGGCACACAATAAATGAGCTCTGGGGATTTTGTTTTATTTTATTTTATTTTTTTTGTTTTTCAAATGGTCCACTAATGTGGAGAATGGCGAGGAAAGCTCAGGAACTTTACATTAATTCAATGTCCTTCAAATGTCTTGAAATATGCACTAATTTACAATATTATTTAGTCGTTTAAGCAAACGCTTTTATCCAAAGTGACATCAGTGAATTCAGATGCAGTAAGGAGCTGCGGGGTTAGACATCCATCTTGCTAAATAATGCCTACATGTCGGCTACACTAGACTTACATTGTATTCATGTAAAACATATGGAAATATTTCCACATATAAGAAGAAAAAATCAACCGAGATTACTTCATTAACAGTATGTGCAACACATTTGACATATTTACCTGTTTATCCCTCCCCATCTCTCTGAGTAAACACACAATGTTTACCACTGAGCAGGTGGCGCTGGTAGTGACATCTAGACCCTGTGAGTCGCATGACTCACTGCCTCCCTCCTTCCATCAGTAGTTTATCATGGTTATGCTACATCGTCTATTATTACAACCACAGCTGCAGGCACTGATTTACCCCCTCCAAACACCCCCATTGGCTGTGACCGGGAGCCAGTCGTAACTCAATTGGTCCCATCCATGTCCATCAGAGCAGCGTGGGAAGGTCCCAGGCTCCCCAAAGCAGTTTAGAGTTATACTGCTCCTGAGGAGGCAACCGGAGAGATCGACTGTGTGTGGACCGCCTGGATGGACAGGCAGCTACCCCCCCCCCCCCCCCCCCACACGCACACACACACACTTCTGCCCACCAGATAAATAGGATCCAATTTATATGTCAGAATGATTGTGAAGCTGAGATTAATGGGGGCCGGTGGGCGGTGGTGACATTGTAATATCCTGTTGAATTAAGTCGGGGTTTAGAGAGCTAAATCCTGATCCTGGTCTACGCCTCCCATCCTTGCTTTAGTATAATTTGATTACCATTTATATTATATAGTTTTGGTCATTTTTAATTTCATGAACACCAACGAAATGTTGGTATTTCCTACATATTTTTATTCCATATGGCCGAATCAGCCTGTGTTAAAAATGTAAAACACATATTATATTTGATATTAAAATAGGAATCAGGAAAATTAGCAATAAACAATGATAGATCACAAGCAGTGGTTGTCGTAGAAATGGGATATTTCTCTGCCCATTTGAATGTGCATCTGTATTGCCAGATATAACCGCTGTTTCAATTGTGATTGGATGTGAAGGGTCATTCAAATGAAAGCCATATTTCAGAGGCTGCATTTAGCACTAATGTTGACACCTTTCATACCGCCAGCTCTTCTCATTTACACTTGCAACCTGAAGAATGCAGGTGTAAATGAGAATAAATGTGTAAAACATAAGGCTAACAGCACGGTCCATATCCTACTCACAGAAACACAGGAATAGTAAAGATAAAGTAAGGTCTCAACCTGTTTTATTGACAGTGGGCTACCTCACATTTTGTGGATATTAGTATTTGGAAGGCTATATTTTAAGGTGAAAATAGAGAGAATAGATGTAATAGTTTTTTTTATAAAAGTGAGCTTGTTATGACCGCTGACTCTGGTGACCGTTTTTCTGCACTTGCGTTCTACTCTCAGAAATCAATTTTACTCAATCAATTATCTTCACCTGTTTACTCTATTGTGATAGATTGCGGGAGAACATATGCTGAAATTGTAGTATGTATATCAACAATGATATACAATGTACACTTTATAAAGTAAGTTATTAATGTGGCGTGCAAAGCAGTGGATTGTTCATTTCCTTTGCCGCTTTCACCAAAGAAACCTGCCCTCAACTCCTATGCCTTGCTCTCCTGTCTCCCCTGGGTGCTGTTGATAACAAGGGGAGAGAGAGAGAGAGAGAGAGAGAGAGAGAGAGAGAGAGAGAGAGAGAGAGAGAGAGAGGGGGGGGGGGGGGGGGGGGGGGGTGGTCAGGTCTTTTGTTAAGGTTCGGACTTATGGAGGAGGACATCACATTTCCATGATGCATGAGACAGAAATGATAGAGTGTGACACACACACAAGGCCCCGCTGCCACTAAATGCAATGGGAAGCACATTCATAATAACATGTCACCGTACCCACGCTCTCTCCTTGAATTCACATTGCTCACTTTTTTTTTTTTTGCTCAGCCGTCACAATGATGGGGGGGGGGGAACGCAAGCCGGCCGGCGTACCTGTGCATGTCGTCGCCGTTCCCCAGGAGGACAACTTTCTATCAAACGGAGAACATATACTGTTATGAAATTGAAATTACATGACAAAATGCTTTACATCAAGTAAAGGTTAGCGTTGTCATCCTGTACTGTGTGTCTGTATGTCCCTGCAGACCGCGGCTATTGTGACTGCGGCGTGTGTGAGTGCGACGAGGGCTGGTTCGGAGAAGCCTGCCAGTTCCAGGAGGAGTGCGACCTGCCAGCCAAGAAGAGCAGGGAACTCTGCAGGAACCCACAGGGGGTAGTGTGCTCCAACGCAGGTGCTGGGACCGTGCACGCACACACACACACGCACACACATGCACACACACAGGCATGCACACACACACACACGCATGCAAACACACAAGCATGCACACACACCCACGCACACACCCACACACACACACACGCATGCAAACACACAAGCACGCACACACACCCACACACACGCACACACCCATGCACACACAAGCATGCACACACAAGCATGCACACACAACATGCACACACAATCATGCACACACACACGCACACACACGCATGCAAACACACAAGCATCCACACACACACACACACATGCATGCAAACACACACATGCAAACCCACACGTGCACACACATACACGTGCACACGTATTCACACACACACACACACACACACAAGCATGCACACACACACACACACATGCAAACACACACATGCACACACATACACATTAGGCCTGCACGATATCAGCAAAATGTGCGATGTGCGATCACACTGTTCAATATTGCGATGACGATATGACTTGCGATAAATAAGAAAATATTTAAGTTTGCATACAGTTCCTGTCTCTTTCAGATTTTTCAGCTTTAATAGATTCCCTGCTTTTAGGTACTCTCAACACTGAATAGCTGATGGTAATTACATAAAAAAAAGGGAAAATAATATTCTTGTGCATGCTTTTATTGAAACCCACATAACATTAATTTACATGTTATTGTAAAAATAAATTAAAGTTTCCTTACCCTGCTCTCAACAAAAACAAAAAGTATCTATTGAAATAAAAGAATCTCAGGGGGAAAAGAGCTTAAATAAATAACACAAATAAATTCTGGATTGGATACTGACAGGGTTAAATAATGTCCAAAACATACTCCGTAGTTTGTGGTTTAAAATGTATATGTTAAGGACGAAAATGAAAACATCCCCGCTTAGCAAATGGTATCATCCTCTTCTCACCCCTCCTTCTCCTCTGCACCGCTCCGCAGCCCGACCGTCCAGCGCGACTCACGCAGAGTGAGATCTGTTTAGTTGTAGTGTTGTGAATCAACTGTTGCTCCAAAGCTCTGTCTCACACTTCTTTCCTTTTACCGAGAGTTGTTCCGATTCCGATACCATATCGGTGAGTGCTGGAGTCCAGGCACCGTTTACCAGTTAGCTCTGTTAGCCCGGTTAGCTCCGTTAGCGCCATTAGCGCCATATAACGTAATTTACGTAAGTTATTTACGTAACTTACGCAAATTACGTAAGTTATTACGTAAATAACTTACGTAATTTGCGTAAGTTATTACGTAAATAAACTTACGCAAATTACGTAAGTTATTTACGTAATAACTTACGTAATTTGCGTAAGTTACGTGAATTGCGTAAGTTACGGTAAGTTATTACGTAAATAACTTACGCAAATTACGTAAGTTATTTACGTAATAACTTACGTAATTTGCGTAAGTTATTTACGTAATAACTTACGTAATTTGCGTAAGTCATTACGTAATAACTTACGTAATTTGCGTAAGTTATTTACGTAATAACTTACGTGAATTGCGTAAGTTACGCATTTCACGTAACTTACGCAAATTACGTAAGTTATTTACGTAACTTACGCAAATTACGTAAGTTATTACGTAAATAACTTACGTAATTTGCGTAAGTTATTTACGTAATAACTTACGTAATTTGCGTAACTTACGTAAATAACTTACGTAATTTGCGTAACTTACGTGAATTGCGTAACTTACGCAATTCAGGTAAGTTATTACGTAAATAACTTACGCAAATTA